>FR989942.1:8649093-8865150 GCA_905404155.3 Plebejus argus
TCTATAAACGCACAGCCCAAACCACTAGACGGATCGGGCTGAAATTTGGCATGCAGATAGATAAGATCTAGACGTAGGCATCCGTTAAGAAAGGATTTTGATAAATTCCCACCCCAAGGGGTTCAAATAGGGGATGAAAGTTTGTATATAATAATACTTCTTAACGCGAGCGAAGCCGCGGGCAAAAGCTCGTAATATTATAAATGCGTGAGTTAGATTGTTTGTTACCTTTTTCACGCAAAAACTACTGAACTGATCATCATGTTTGTACAAATACTCTTGGAGGTATCAGAAGTAACACAGGATAATATTTTTATTCAAATATATTTTATTGTAATTATCGTACTAGATGGATTCAATGGGAGCGAAGCCGAGGCTAAAAGCTAATTTTATATGTTTCAAAGAAAAACATTATTAAAAATCGTCAGTGGTATTACGTATCTTGCGAGAGCAATGCGATAGCAATTATTGCGCGATAATTGCTGCAAAATCGCAATTTCGTACCACGTGATCACCCAAAACAATACGATTGCAATCGAGCGACAGTACTCCCTCTGCCGAACAATCAAGGAACTATAATTGCATTATAAATCGCTAAATCTCCATACTGTTGCATTTATTTCGTATCGTAAAGAACGTAAACCAAATTCGCACATGAGCATGAAACGTTTTTAAATAATATTATAATTATATGGGTCATTCTATTCTACAGCGAAACATCTGTTACTCGACAAAAAAGTACTTTTAACAATCTTGTAACAAAAGGAGTATGTTTTAAAGTGTATGGAGTCTGACTAAATTTCCACCACTAACGAGACCTAAATAGTAAAATTGTGTACTAAATACTGAATTATTATAACCAGACCGCAATAAAAAATATCCTGTCAGTGAAAAGTTATGGCTGAATGAAAAGTCATGTTTTTTACCATTTTGTGTGAAAAATATTGCAGAATAATAAAAATGTATTGAGTCTACAACCAATAACACTCACGTATTGGTCTAAATACAGAATCATAATGACTGGATCGCAACCAAAAATATCCTGTAAGTAAAAAGTAATGACAGAATGAAAAGTTTTCTACCATTTTATTCCATAAAATAGTGTCAATTTGATCCATTGCACTTTTTAACTACTCAATCTATGTTAATATGTATGTCATGGCGCTTGGCATTTCCTATTAGGTATTCACTGAAATAGATGAATAATATCAATATTTTCACACAAAAAATAAATTTTCATATGGTAACTTTTTACTGACATCTTATTTTTAGGGTTCCGTACCCAAAGGGTAAAAACGGGACCCTATTACTAAGACTTCGTTGTCTGTCCATCTGTCTGTCTGTCTGTCTGTCTCCAGGCTGTAACTCAAGAACGGTAATAGCTAGAGGGTTGAAATTTTCACAGATTATGTATATCTGTTGCCGCTATAACAAAAAATACTAAAAACAAAATAAAATTAATATTTAAGGGCCAATTTACAACAAATGTGATTTTTTTTGGCCTTTTTTGCTCTATATTAATAATGGCAACAGGTAGGTGCTTGAATTTTTCTCAAAATACTTAGTTGTATGTGTACTTTAATATTTAAGAATAATATTAAAATTAAATATAAAATTAAAGGGGGCTCCCATACAAAAAACACATATATTTGGCCTAATTTTGCTCTATAATAAGCTCTTAAAGCTCTTTAAGTCCGTCTCGCACTTAGCCGATTTTTTATTTGTCTCATAATGAGAGGTACTCTATATTTAATGGACAATTAGTCAATATGGGTCTCGTTAGTGGTGGAAAGGACGGCTTTACTTCATTCTCCTTTATGAGTGTAATTAATAGTAACCGGTGTGAACTATACAACATCATAACACTTTTAAGTATATAAATTAGCATTTTCTTAGTAACTTGATTCTCTCAAATTACCCAAACGTCACACCTGTTATCTGTTGCTTTCACACCCTAGCACATTGGGGCAATTTAAGAAATACTTGACGACCTCTGTGGCTCAGTTGGTGAGCTATTAGCTCAAGCCGGGGGTCGCGTATTCTAACTTCGAATGAGGATCTAGAGTTTAGACTAAGTTACAAAAGTTTGTAAAGGATCTACATGAAACTATAGTGGAACTAAAGGTAGTATCTGATCCCAAGACTTTGTCGTAGGGCTAGGGGTTCTAAACAGACATATTAATATTACACACCTCACAAGTCACACCTACGTATAATAATTATGATCCCCGGTCCTGTGTCCAAACTTTTTAAAAGTATATACATATTTGAATAATTCATTGTAAATAGCTGTATGTGTTGTCCATATAGAAATTGTCCATAATATAGCGTTATACAATATAATCAATTCATCATTGTATAATATTTTGTCTTCATTAATTTATCGATATTATGTTACGCTCAAAGACCGAAAACGCTCAGTGAGCGAAAAAATGGCTCACAACGCGTTTTGGTAATAGTGAAACGGCCACGACGCGTTCTGGTAATCACAGAAATACCACATAGCGAAATTCGTGTCGTGGCTGACGTCCTATTCGACCACAACGCGTTGTGGTAATCGAGAAAAGCCATGACGCGTACTAAGCATTTAAAAACAGCCACGACGCGAATTCCGTGTTGTGGCCCTAATGAAAACGGCCACGACGCGTTCTGAAACCAGGCCGAGTTACTCAGGAGTAATTTTATAGCGCCCAAGTGTGTGCGCAATACACAAGAGCAGTCTGTTTTCAATGAAACCAGGCCAGTTACGCAGGAGTAATTTTATAGCGCCCAAGTGTGTGCGCAATACACAAGAGCACTCTGGTTTAAATTAAACCAGGCCAGGTACACATACATCCGGGATATCCTTCCTTTATACGGCTGCAGGCGAACCACAGGTGGTTTTAGTGAGTAGGAGTGTCACATACCCACGGGGTGCTGAGCACATACCCAACCCGGGGGACCCATGATGGGTTTCCCCTGCGCATCAAAAAAAAGGCCAGGTACGCATGACTTATTTTATTGGTGCCCAAGTGTGTGCGCAATACACAAGAGCACTGGTTGTTACGCAGGAGTAATTTTTATAGCGCCCAAGTGTATGCGCAATACACAAGAGCACTCTGGTTTCAATGAAACCAGGCATGCAGTTAGGCAGGAGTAATTTTATAGTGCTCAAGTGTGTGCGCAATACACAAGAGCACTCTGGTTTCAACGAAACCACACACACACACATAAAATTACTCCTACTTAACTGGCCTGGTTTCATTAAAACCAGAGTGCTCTTGTGTATTGCGCACACACTTGGGCACTATAAAATTACTCCTGTGTAACTGGCCTGGTTTCATTGGAACCAGAGTGCTCTTGTGTATTGCGCACACACTTGGGCACTATAAAGTACTCCAGCGTAACTGACCTGATTTCGTTGAAACCAGAGTGCTCTTGTGTATTGCGCACACACTTAGGCACTATAAAACTACTCCAGCGTAACGTGATTTTGTGTATTGCGCACACACTTGGGCACTATAAAAAATTACCCTGCGTAACTGGCCTAGTTTCATTGAAACCAGAGTGCTCTTGTGTATTGCGCACACACATGGGCGCTATAAAATTACTCCTGCGTAATACGGCCTGATTTCAGAACGCGTCGTGGTCGTTTTCATTAGGGCCACAACACGAATTCGCGTCGTGGCTGTTTATAAAATATGATCGGAACGTGTCATGGCTTTACTCGATTATATTACCACAACGCGTTGTGGTCGAATAGCACGTCAGCCACGACACGCATTTCGCTTTGTGGTATTTCTGTGATTACCAGAACGCGTCGCGTCGTGGCCGTTTCACTATTACCACAACGCGTTGTGAGCCATTTTTTCGCTCACTGAGCGTTTTCGGTCTTTGAGCGTAACAGATATATAATATAGATAGACTATTAAATTATTAATTATTTTGAAATTTCTCAGTGAAAATTGAATTAACTCTAAGGGTGAATTGCACCGAAGCGTAGTTAAAGTTAAGGTTAAGGTTATCGTCAAATATGGCGACTTTTGCTAGGGACTTGACAGTTCATTTCCCATTTTGTTATGGTTAAAGTTATAGTTAAAGTAAGTCGATGCAACCCACTCTAAAGATTCTCCTGAAAATCTTTACTCTCACGAACCTTAGCTGTGAAGAATTCCTAAAATGATCGAATTTTAACAATTTGTAGTCATATCATGGCTAAAATCAGGCTTGAAATTAAAATAAAATCAAATTATACCACGTTAGGAGGATTTCGTTTGCTGATCAGGATAAATAGTGGACTGCTGACGATGTGGGGCATACTCCAGTTGAGTAGCTCGTGATCACAGCCATCTCACACAACATGAGGCCAGTACTGATAACCGTAGCCGTGCTGCTGGCCTGCGTCGCCTACTCCCATCAACAGGTAACTGTTTATGAACCAACTTCAAAAAAAAAGGAGGTTATCAATTCGACGCGTATGTATGTAATATTTCCAGAACTTCCCAATTTTCATTATGTTAGTCTAGCTATATCAGCGTCTGAACAAATGTGCCGAATCACAAAAGTGTATGTATGTATGTATGTCTGTTTTTAGGGTTCCGTACCCAAAGGGTAAAAACGGGACCCTATTACTAAGACTTCGTTGTCTGTCCGTCTGTCCGTCTGTCTGTCTGTCTCCAGGCTGTAACTCAAGAACGGTAATAGCTAGAGATTTGATATTTTCACAGATTATGTATATCTGTTGCCGCTATAACAACAAATACTAAAAATAAAATAAAATGAATATTTAAGGGGGGCTCCCATACAACAAACATGATTTTTTTGGCCTTTTTTGCTCTATATCAAAAATGGCAACAGGTAGGTACTTGAATTTTTTACAAAATCCTTATATGTGTACTTTAATATTAAATAATAATGTTAAAATAAAATAAAAAATAAGGGGGGCTCCCATACAAAAACACAATTTAAGGCCTAATTTTGCTCTATAATAGTACGGAACCCTTCGAGCGCGATTCCGACTCGCACTTGGCCGATTATTATGTTTGTGTTCGCATATCTCCGAAACTAAAAGTCCGATTTAAGTGATTCTTTTTTGTGGTACTAGGTATTGTTCAATTTAACGAACTCTACAAGATTCATCAAAATTGGTTTAGTAGTTTTTGAGATACTTAAGGCAATTTTAATTCTCAATTACGTACAATTTTGAAGACGGTTTTATCTTTTTAAGCGACTTTAAAAAGGAGAATATCAATAATTCGACGCATATTATATTGTATGTAATATTTCCAGAACTGTTCAGTTTTCAAATATGTTAGTCTATATCAGCGTCTGTACAAATGTGCCAAATTTCAAAAGTGCATGTATGTATGTATGTTTTTATGTTTGTGTTCGCATATACCTGAAACTACAAATCCGATTTAAGTGATTCTTTTTTGTTGAACTGGCATTGTTCAACTTAGGGAATAGGTCTGTGTAAGTTTGATTCTCAAGTTCTTACAAATTTAAATTTGATTCTCAAGTTCCTACAAATTTGAAATAGGTTTTATCTTTTTTTAAAACACTATTATTATTATAACTGTATTTTAAAAAGATAAAATCGATTTCAATATTGTACGTAATTGAGAATTAAAACTTCATATTTCCAAAACTACTGTACCGATTTTGATGAAACTTGCACTCTTCACTAAGTTGAACAATACCTAGTACAATTAAAAAAGAATTACTTAAATCCATAGACTTATATATTACTCGACATATAAATCGATGCTTAAATCGGACTTGTAGTTCCGAAGATATGCGTGCACAAACATAAAACATACATACAAAATATGTGGCGTAAAACCTGTAAAATAAATACTTACCTATATTTGTAATCATAAAACCTTTATTTACTTACTTGTGCAAATTATAATAAAATGTAAACTAAAATTAAAAATAAATAAAATATATTGGCACTTCGCTAAAAGTCACTTGCGCTCAACTCTTTCTGGAGCGTCTTATCGCTCGGCGCAGGAGTCTATTGGCGGAGCGCGCCCGCTTGCAGTCAGTCGAGCTCTCCTTGTGAGTATAGTATTCGTTGGCCGAGCTCGGGCTTAGAACGGATGCACTTGTGTTATTATTATCCATATTCCCTCATACATACATACATACACTTTTGAAATTTGGCATATTTGTTCAGAAGCTGTTATGGATTTACATATACAAAAACTGGGCAGTTCTGGAAATATTACATACATACGCGTCAAATTGATAACCTCCTTTTTTGAAGTCGGTTAAAATACTATTTTCTTTCAAATGATTAACGGTGGTATGAATAAAAAAATCTTAGTGAAGGTTTTAACAGTTTTCTAACTAAAATGTTCGCTAAAGTTAAAAACCGTCTTATAACACTCCATATGAATAAACGCTTGCTAAGCCTTCGCTAGCTTGAATACTGTTAGATGACGTTTTATAGTATTCTTTTTTTGGTAATGTTGGTAGTGTGCCAATTTATTGTGTTCAATCATCAATATTGTGTCAAATTCAATGAAATTCAATGAGTATTTTGTAGAAAAAAAAAACTTGAGAGGTGTCAAAGGACACCCGAAAGGAATAGAGTTATTTCATGAGTTAAAAAAATCTACTCAAAAAAAAATATTTAAAAAACACCATCTATTGACAAACAGGAATACTATCAACGCGCAGCGCCCTCTGCCCCTAACATGCAGGTACTAATAAAAATATTTTTAAGTCGTCAAATGGATTTATTATTATCTTATTATATGTATACTTTTTGTCGACGAGGGCGGCTAGAAATTCCTTCAAAAATTGCAATAATGTCAGAAATCGCGATAATACTCGATATTTCTCCATTTCAATCTCTTAAAATGGTCTTAAAGTAGGTACGAGGCTTCACTAAAGTTAGCGAACTCCTATTTGACGTTTCGAGCCTAAACAACTGTTAGCAAACGTTTATTCATAACGATTATGCTTAAAATAGGTTTATATCAGGCTTATTAAACATGCGCTAATTTTTGACAGCTGTCACCTTAAAAAGGTGAAAAAATTAGAGCACTGTTAGAGAACGTTTATTCATATTAAATTTTACAACAGGATTATAAAGCTGTTGTAAACCTTCGCTAAGTTTTTATTCATACGACCGTTAGTCTCTCACTCATAAACGAATCATAAAATTTCAAGACACATTCCTGATCACTGAGAATGGATGAAGCAACCAAGGTAATTCCTAGAAAAGCTGGATTGTTTCTCGTAGCAGACCAGAGTAGTTTCTCATTTCTGGCCTAAGCGAACAATCTGTCTTGTATACCTAATACTTCGGCTCGCTGGAGGTTCCCTAATAAGTAATAACGTTTAAATTGATTTCTAACAAGAAGTAATACTTTTTAGGAAGTGACTGCTGTATTTGAGGGTAAGCTTTTTTTACAATAATTATTGTTCCTGTCTGTCGACATTATTTGACTTTTTATTACAATATTTAAAAAAAATGTATATCAGATAATATAAATGGGCAACTATTTTATTGTGGCACGTACTGCATCTAGCCTAATATAGAGCCTCAGAAAGGGTAACAATATCGTATGTTTAGAGATGATCGTAGATGAGCCATGTGCTCGTCGACCTTACGACTATGACAATAAGGTTGACAGTGGCAATACCTTAATTCTTAATACTTGCTGCCGTTCAGATGATGGTGGAGCCAGCGCGCTGAATGACGGTATGCTGATGCGAGAGGCGCGCTCCGTCTCTGGGGGGCCCCCTCGCCAAAAACGACAGTGAGTACAATGTTGTTATAGCCAAGTTTGGCATAACAAGACTCAGCCAATTTTGGCATAGTCAGACCCGCTTTTTACCCGACTACGACGAAGCAAAAAGGAGGGTTATGATTTTGACCTGTATGTATGTATGGATGTTCATCTGTTCCCTCGTAACTTTAAAACTACTAATCCGATTTCGACAAATGAGGTGTCATTGGAAGCCTCTTGATTGTCCGCTGGTTATAGGTTACATGACGTTACGTTAAATTGAACTTAGTGTCATTCAGGGGACATAAAGGAAAGACCAAAAAAAAAATTTTTTTCTGACGGTGTCGTGTGGAGTATCAAATGAAAGAGCTTTGTTAGCACATTTCAAATATGTAAGCATTATTAGCTATTTCTTACGGGTTTGCCTGCAATCACCTGATAATTGCAAGATTTCATAAAATCAGTTCAATACGATAATATGAAAAAATAAATAATAATAATTATCCTCGATCATTTGAGGATTAAGAAATTTATCGAGCTAATAGCAGCCCCCCCCCCAAAAAAAAAGAAATAAAAATAAAGTTTAAAAAAATAGAACGCGACTACTAAAACACGCTCTAAAAGTACGAAACAAGAAAATAGTAATAGAAGTTTAAGGCGCTATATTGATAGTAATTTTACTGCAAGGGCAATTTTATACTTAATTTGTATGACTATAAAGTCGTGAATACGCTGCGGCCAGAAGCTATCGGCTCGCTCGGAAAACATGCGAAAAAACGTAATTTTCTTTATTTAAACAATAACTAGGAGCATTTAAGCAAAATGCTTCTACACGATTTTGGGTTGCAAAGGTGTCTATTAATTAGACTGATTTCCTACAATACATCTATTCTCGTTTAAAAATAATCTTAAAATTTCGTAATTTTAAGAGGTCATTTCGATCGAGAAATGTATCGAGGCAAAATACATTAATCGTGTTTCTGGTTCTTCTCAAACCTAGATAAGGCTATGAAGATGTGTATATCTCATTACCAGATTTTTAACATTTCTGAGGGTCCTATAGTATTACTTCAAACAAAACAGTAATGATAATAATAAAATTAAAAGGGCATACGACCACGGCTATCCTTTAAACTTCCATTACTATTTTCTTGTTTCGTACTTTTAGAGCGTGTTTTAGTAGTCGGTTTTTAGTTTTTTAAACTTTATTTTTATAATATATTATAATATTACTAGCTGTCCCGGCAAACGTTGTCTTGCCATCTATTTCATCAGTTGATACAAATTGTCACCCCCTCTTTTGTCCCCTAAAAGTGGTGGGGGGAAAATTCTGTACACCAGATGTTAAGTTGGAAAACACAGTTAATAATATGAAGTAGTTACAAAATCTGACCCTCTCTTTGGTCCCCTTAGAGGGATGGGGAGGGGGATTATATACACCAGATGTTGAGTTGGAAGAAGACAATTAATATATCTGTGCCGTATGCAAATCGGATCAGCAGTATTCGTGTTAAAGAAAAAAGTTTGATACAAAATCTGACCCTTCTTTCGCCGCCTGTAAGTACATGTTCATAATCTATTTTTTGAATGTTTAATTGTTACAGAGATAACATGCCCCCTGCGACGGCACCAACAACGGCCGCGCCGTAAGTTGAGGGCGTAAGCTACGCGCTCCACACTTTCGGCAAAACTACACGAGACATGCCGAATACGAGAGTGAGAAGAGCACATTCGTCTATATTCGAATGTCTCGTGTATTGTCTCGTGTATATTTGCCGAACTATCTGTTCGATGTCGGTACATCAAAGGGTCTCGTATAGTTTTGTGTTTATGCAAAACTATCTCTCCACACTCCCGTGTCGCTCGGGTCAGTCGGCAGACAGTCACCGTATTGAATGCACGTATTTTGTTTAAATGTCGGTAAATTGGACACAACTATTATTATTATCATCAATATTATCCTAATATAATAATAATAGTAATAATATACGCCCAAAATGACCAAAAATTGCCCTTAAATATTAACTTTATTTTATTTTTAGTATTTGCTGTTATAGCGACACAAAAATACACAATCTCTGAAAATTTCAGAAATCTAGCTGTAGCCGTTCTTGGGTTACAGCCTGAAGACAAACAGACGGACAGACAGACCACCGTATATTAATATATATATTATAGCTAAGTCTGTGACGGCCTTTAGTCGTAGTAGTTATATCTATTGTGTGTTGCTGTGTGTTAGCGGGCCCCTAGACGATCAATTTTATTACGCAATATTACACAAAATATACTTATTTATTGAACAACCTTTTTGACAACAAGATTGAAAGGCCGGCTCGTTCAATATTAACCGTAGACGGTCAATAATATTGGACAATACGTGATATTGCACAATAAAATTGATCGCCTTGAGGCCCGCTAACATATTGTCATAATATTGTTTTGAAAATTTAAAAAGCGAAATAAAATAACTTTTTTATTCAGTGACTTCTTTGTTCCTGTCCGTGGGCGTCGAAGCTTTCCAGCTTGAATCGAAGCGATAACGACATCAGTAATTATTCCTTTCTGGTCCATAAAATATTTTTTTTTCTGTAAAATGTACAAATAAAAAGTCTTTTGCATTAATGATAGCACTTGTTATTTTAAAAACCTAAATCAATTTATTATGACACTGGTAAATATTTATTTTAATGGTACGGGAGCTAGCAACGCGCGTTTGAAAAATAGGTATTTCAGGTCAGCTGGTTTTGTGATAATAATATGTCGTAAGAAAACCATACCATCACAAAAGTAAAGAACACGGGGAATTTTTGTATGGAACCCGTACCCAAGCTGTAGCACATCCAGATATATATCAAATGAAAGGGCTTGAAAAGTTGAATATTTTATTGTATAACGAAAAATCTCTAAACCTTTGGAGAAAAAAGTTAATGAGGGTAGAAGGTAAGAAAAAATCACAAAAAAACACCCTGTGTTATAGCATCAATTTATAGTGTTGCTGTTAAGGAATTCATTTCTAAAAAGTAATCGTATAATATGGCAAACTTGACTCTTGAGGAAAGTGTAGTATTTTAGTATATTGCATCATATTTTTACGAAATGTATGTAGAAAACAATAAAGCCTTAAAAATCTAACCTTTCCTGAATTTTATCATATTAATATATAATTACTTTGGAGAAATGTTTTCTAATTAGCAATACTAGCGAATGGTTCAATAATACAGGATATTGTTTTATTTTTTCCGAAAAAACACAACATAGTGACACCGAATATGAGGTCGGGTATGACGTACTCATAGACTTATAATATACTGTCGTAGACGTACTGCAATGCATTATGCGCACTTTAGTAGCTTACATCGCTAACGGTGCAATAATGTTACTGTCACTTAAAATCAGTCCCCCTCCAGCAACTAAACCAACTAAGCTCCGAATCGCACAGTTGAGAAATATGATGTGTTTTGTACATCGAGGGTATGAGATACCATGCCTCATTCACGACTGTCGCCGAATGGGGCACGGATGGATAAAGGATGAAGATTGAGAATAATAACGCTAATAAAAGTAATTTATCGTTGTCTATTCTATTTTTTATTGATTTTGTAAATCCCAAACCATTCTAGCTAGGCTGCCGGCCAACCACTAACTAAAATCGGACCCGCCGGAAGGAAATTTCGGATAGATGTGCAGTGTGGCGGTCGAATTTTTCTGATCAGAAATTTGGATAATGTGCGGCCGTGCTAAATATTATTTCGCCTGCTTTTTTGTACTTAAATAATAATTAATTGGCATTCGATAATTTCGTTAGCGTAATAGTCGTATCAATTATTATTTTTATTGACAAAATATTTAACTGGACTTCCAAGGTAAAAGCTCTGGTAAAAGCGATAGCTAGTATTTTTAAAAGTTATCTAAAAAGGATTCATTAAAATATATACTTACTTTATTAGTGCTTTCTCCAGAATTCGACTTAATCTATTTAGTATACTCAATGTTCATTCTTTTATGTCTTTATCAACTAATTAAGCGCAAGTTCTATGTCAAGGATCTCAGACATTTTACCATTGGTTGAAGAGATGATTTCCATAAATTCCTCATACAACCCATCATCAGCCCACAACAGCGAATAATTTTTGAAAATCGGTCTACAATCGGCGAAGAGATAGTTGAACATACAAAAAATATATAAACAGGCATATAGCCTCCTCTTTTTTGGAAGTCGGTTAAAACGCATCGCATACCCTAATTTTATGTTTAGTTAGATTTCATTTTCGAAGTGAAAGTGAAGGAAAAACCTAACTGAAATGTGGGGCATGGCTAGCGTATTCCAGTAGGTACCTAATTAAACTCTCGTGAGTCTCAGAGAGCCCGGGAATACCTATCGGGATCGTATTAGGTATTAGGTGCATCAGGAAAATCCCTTTGCCGTAGGAAATTACGTTCATGATGAGTTTTTCATTTTTAACCAACTTCAAAAAAAAGGAGGTTATCAATTCGACGCGTGTGTATGTAATATTTCCAGAACTGCCCAATTTTCGTACATGTTAGTCTATTTCAGCGTCTGAACAAAATATGTGCCAAATTTCAAAAGTATATGTATGTATATTGTATGTATGTTTTATGTTTGTGTTCGCATATCTCCGGAATTACAAGTTCGATTTGAGTGATTATTTTTTTGTTGTACTTGGTATTGTTCAACTTAGGGAATACTGCAATGCAAGTTTCATCAAAATCGGTTCAGTGGTTTTGAAATTTGGAGATAGGGAGTTTTAAATCTCAATTACGTACAATCTTGAAGTCGGTTTTATCTTTTTAAAATACAGCTGTTATAATTAATTTTCGCCGTATGCAGCCTTTTTAGTACTCAAGGACTCCTTTTAATTTTCAACGGATAGAGTAATATGGAATATGCATCCATACTTCCATCCATACTAATATTATAAATGCGAAGGTGTGTATGTCTTTCTGTCTGTCCGTCTGTCTGTCTGTTACCTTTTCATGCCCAAACCGTTAAAACAATTTTGCTGAAATTTGGCATGGAGATACTTTGAGTCCCGGAAAAGGACATAGGATACTTTTTGTCCCGGAAAAATGTACGATTTCCGCGCGATAAACAAGTTTCGGCGTAACGGAGCTGCGGGCAACATCTAGTATAAAATATAATATCCCTACAAAATATTTAAAACTGCATGGCATCGCATCACACTGTTGCAATGTGAATTGCCCCTTAAAGCTTTCTTTTGTCACATAATATTTGACAAATTAATAATTATAAGGCTTAATATGTAAAAATCTGTTATAAATACTATATATTTGCGTCGTCACACTTTGACTGACTGATGTTAACACATCTACATATTAAAATATTATGTAAATAAAAATAATCAGCCAAGTGCGAGTCGGACTCGCGCACGAAGGGTTCCGTACCACAATAGAGCAAAAATAGACTGAAAATTGTGTTTTTTTGTATGGGAGCCCCCCTTAATTATATTTTTATTTATTTAAATTTTATTATAAATAATTATTAAAGTGCTACTAATATTGAGTATTTCATGAATATTTCAAGTGCCTATTGTTTGCCGTTATTGTGGGGGCTGGAGCCTGGAGCCGTCTACTGGAAGGTGCCTTGATGATGGTGATGAATGAAAACTGATTTTGACTCAATACGATGTTTTATTGATATTATTTTAAATATAAGTATGACACTTTGACATGCGCACACCGGTGATGGTCCAATATCGAGTGAAGGGGGCGCGCCGCGCTGCCCGGGCGCAGGCCTACGTAATCCCGGCGTGTGTGTGTGTGTGTGTGTGACGTTGACGATGTGATGACTGATGGGTCGACAGTTATTGATATCGAGAAAAAAAAGCAAGTTTGTTGTATGGAAGCCCCCATTAAATATTTAATTTATTTTGTTTTTAGTATTTGTTGTTATAGCGGCAACAGATATACACAATCTGTGAAAATTTCAAAAGTCTAGCTATAGCGGTTCTTGAGTTACAGCCTCAAGACATACAGACAGACAGACAGACAGACAGACAGACAGACAGACAGACGGACAGACGGACAGACATCAAAGTCTTAGTAATAGTGTCCCGTTTTTACCCTTTGGGTACGGAACCCTAATTACTATGTTAAAGCAGAAATAAATCGGCGGGATAGTTTTTCCGTAAAGTGTATAAAATGTTCAGGTTATGGGATATACTAGGGCTGATTAATGTTAAAAATTACGACATTTTAATCATAATTTTCGGAGGCCTTGTAACATTAACCAAGCAATTTTCAAAATGTTTGACGCTTACGTATTATGAATTATATTTAATTTGAATATGTGGGAGTAAAGTTCACCAAGGAAGCTACTCTGTACTCATGTTATTATACCAGCTATTTATATTTTCTGCTATTTATATGCGACAAATAAAATGTTGTATAGACCTTAAAATATATTTTGGCACGTGGATAATATTTTAAAAGGTAAAAGCGGCGATTAAATTGACGCCACAGTAATTTTTAATTTGGCTACACTAAAGTATTGTCACTTAGTTTGGTTACAGTTTACACCCTGTATAAGCAACTTAATCTATAGCCATTGGCTGTTAAATAATTAGGCTGACATGAATGCAAAAACTTTTTATTTGAATTTTATAGAATGAACGAAATATTTTAGAATAAAAATCAAAAGGGAATGCACAGAGTCAGATATGCCGCCGAGTTTCATTTCCGTCGTCTTCATTGCGTTAATTCAATTCAGTTCTGAAAAAAAGGGCAACTAAAGAACTTAACCTTGCATTTACTACCTATTTAGAATAATAAAACTACGATAATCAATACTATGGAAGAGTATCTGAGTAAAAAATGGCTCTATTCTTGATGCTTTAGGGTAGTTTAAAGCAATGTTGTTTACAACTAAGTCAAAAATGGTTTTATTTTTGATGTTAAAAAGTAATGCTGAAATATTTACCAACTATAATACTGGGTGTAGAGAAATGGATACGTACTTTATCTACCTGGAGCCGATCGGAAAGCCGGAATGGTCGATCTCGTCGAAGTTACCTTTTGGGCTAAATAAATAAAAAATTAAATTAAAATTAACTTTTTGATTAAAATCGCCGCTGTCATGTTTGAATTTCGAACACCTACAGTTTGAATTTCGAACGTAGACAGTGAAGAACCCCTGCATATAATTATATTCAGACTCCTTGAGAAACGCATCGACCTAAGAAAACTGCTTGACTCAGGCAAAAAAGCAGAGACAGCTTGTCTTGTTTCAAAATTATGCGTATTTTTGAACGAGAGAGTATGCTTTTTTAAGCAGGCTGTTCGAATATCGAAGTAATTTTGGCTTACTACTGTAGCTTATGTGAATAGCACAATAATTATATTAATATATCGTATCCGGTCATGAATACAGACACGAAACGAAGCGCAAGTGCGCCACCAAGCGGCGAATTAGTGCAACTTAGAAATGGCGCGCTTCGACAGAGTCGTAAAGCTCTGGTGGGGTGGAGCGTCGTTCACTCTCGCTCCAGCCGTCGACCAGTCAACAAGTGCTTACGAAACTGTCCTACGTTTCGCTTTGTGTCAGTGTAGTGTAGTGTACAGTGAAGTGTTCGAGTATAGTGTCGAGAGAATAGTGATTGTGTACAGTGTTATAATAATTTAGTGCTCTGATTTGAAGACAAGACTTGATTTTTACAAGTTTTGTTCTTTTGTACGATACCCATGTAAGCCCACAATGTCTGAAGGTTCTGATCTAAACTCTGACCATCCGACAAATATATTATATTATCTCCTACTGCCATTCACTATTGAAAATAATCATAATATTTTTGACTAAGGGCCTTGAATTGAAGCAGTCTGAAAAAAATGAATAAGCCTAAACTTACGGCGGGGTCGGTTTTGGTGCCGGTGTGTTATTATCCCTGTAAACATTCAAAAACGGATTATGAACATGTACTTACATATCTACAGCAAGTCGGTTACAAAATAATATATTTTAGATATCGTATAGTCTATCGGTCATCTAGGTATACATTTATTATGCGCTGGGTACCCTTCGCGCATCGCGACACCAAAGTGTCAGGCCTACACAAGCCCTGGAAGGGCCTTTGTCTGGCCACGGAGCCCGCATGGGCTCGAGGAGGGCCTGCTGGTGACAAGCAGGCACGCGAACGCAGAGCCGCGGAAAGAAAGCTCACGCGTTCTCGCAATCCTGCGTGCGATGAGTGGAAGGGTATAGACGGGTTTTTAGTGGGTAGGGCTGCGGTCAATTCACCATCTTTACGGCCGCAGCGAGTCCTACATAACCGGGGGAGTTGTCCCCAAACCCTCCGGCATGCGCAACAGCATTCCCCGTCTCAAAAAAAAAAAAAAAAAAGGTATACATTTATTAAAACTGTAGAAATGAAAATTCTGTACATTAAAGATATTCAAAAAATAATAAGCGTGGGGTGTCACTACATCGCTATAGAAGCCAAAAATGTGGTTAGTTTTTGTCTGTCTGTCTGTATGTTTGTTCCACTATCACCCGAAAACTACTGATCCGATTTGATGCGGTTTTCGCAGATATATTTGTCTTCTTTCAACTCAACATCTGGTGTATAAACCACCCCTCCCTCTAAGGGGACCAAAGAGGGGGTCAGATTTTGTATCAACTGATAAACTAGAAATACTTTAAATGGCAAAACAACAGAATATAATATTATAATATTACATCTTAAAAGCGGGTCTGACTATGCCAAAATTAGCTGAGTCTTGTTATGCCAAACTTGGCTATAACAACATTGTACTCACTGTCGTTTTTGGCGAGGGGGCCCCCCAGAGACGGAGCGCGCCTCTCGCATCAGCATACCGTCACTGGCTCCGCCATCATCTGTACGTCAGCAAGTATTAAGATATTGCCAATGTCAACCTTATTGTCATAGTCGTAAGATCTACTAGCGGCACACGGCTTGTCTACTCAAACTCAACTCATAACTCAACATTTTTTATTCAGAATAAATTTTTTGCAAATATTCTCTGAAAGTCTACATGATGCCTACCACCGACTACGTTCATCATCATCTCTAAACATACGATGATGCCCTTTCCGAGGTAGCTTCAAGCATGAGATATACAAATTATATTAGGGAAAACAATAAAATAGTTGCCCAATGCCCATTTATATTGTCTAATATTTTTTTAAATTTATATTATCTATATTTATATTATCTAATAAAAAATCAAATAATGTCGACAGACAGGAACAATATTGTAAAAAAAAGCTTACCCTGAAATACAGCAGGCATATCCTAAAAAGTATTACTTCTTGTTAGAAATCAATCTTAACGTTATTACAAAACCTCTAACGAAGTATCAAGATATCAATACGATAACGAAGTTAGATACTATCATCATATGACAAATGTATGGGATTTGATATAAATATCGCAAAGAGAGTTACCTGCAATGCTTTATGTCAAATTCTACACAATTTATGCAACTTCTAACTTTGGTGTCGCAATAAATTTTATGAAATACTACTTCAGGCAAGTGATCGGAAAAGCACACGATCAATTCAGATAACTCGGAACATATACATAGGCAGATTGCTCGGTCAGGCCAGAACCTACTTTGGTAAAAAAAATCCAGCTTTTTAAAGAGTCACCTCGGTTGCTTCATCCTATTTCCGTGTTCGAATCCACCTTAAAACTTTGATAGGTTCTGGAGGCATAGCTTTGAAGTTATTAAGTGACTTAATCATTTGAAAGAAAATAAGTGGTTACCTATACATACCTGTTGATGGGAGTAGGCGACGCAGGCCAACAGCACGGCTACGGTTATTATCAGTACTGGCCTCATGTTGTGTGGGTGAGATGGTTGTGATCACGAGCTACTCAACTGGAGTATGATAGATCTAGATCCTCAGCAGTCTACTATTTATACTTATCAGCAAACAAAATCCTAACTTGTTATAATTTGATTTTATTTTAATTTCAAGCCTCTGATTGATTCTAGCCATGGTATGACTACGCATTGGTATAATTCGATCATCTTAGGAATTCTTCACAGCTAAGGTACGCGCGAGTAATGATTTTCAGGAGAATCTTTAGAGTCAATTTAATTTTTACTGAGAAATTAGTTAATATTTAACAGTCTATCGCTAAATTAATAAAGACAAAATATACAATTTTTTTATATGAAAAAAGGGGGGCAAACGAACAAACGGGTCACCTGATAGGAAAGCAACTTCCATCACCCATGGACACTTGCAGTATCAGAACAGCTGCAGGTGCGTTGCCAGCCTTTTAGGAGGGAATAGGGTAATAGGGTAGGGGAGGGTAGGGAAGGAAATAAGGGAGGGTAGAGAAGGGAAAAGGGTAGGGGCAATGGGCCACCGGTAAACTCACTCACTCGGCGAAACCAACGAAATACGAGGTAAAATAGCACTGAATGTTCCTCTCTTCCCATATTAATTAACACTCTGTGTAACCTTAACGAGTGGCTTAATGGACTTTGTTTTTCAGTTAAATGTCTTGTCTTAAGGGCCCGGGTTACCCTCGAAATTTTCATACATTCTTAATACCAAAATCATTTTCTCATGCGAAAATATTTAACATGTTTGAGTTATTTTTCAGCTTAAGATAGTAATTACGTAGGGTCCTGAACAAATTTTTTTTACAAAATATTTAAATACTAAAAAAAATTTTTTTGTGTTTAAATATTTTTTAGTAAATTTACTACTAAATATTTAAACACCAGAAAATAGACAAAAACACTAAAAATATATAAATAAATAGTAAATTTACTACAAAATATTTAAATAATAAAAAATATTTTTTAAAGTTTAAATATTTTGTAGTAAATTTACTATTTATTTATATATTTTTTAGTATTTTTGTCTATTTTTTGGTGTTTAAATATTTAGAAGTAAATTTACTAAAAAATATTTAAACACAAAAATTTTTTTTTTAGCATTTAAATATTTTGTAAAAAAAATTTGTTCAGGACCCTAGGTAATTACTATCTTAAGCTGAAAAATAACTCAAACATGTTAAATATTTTCGTATGAGAAAATGATTTTGGTATTAAGAATGTATGAAAATTTCGAGGGTAGCCCGGGCCCTTAAGGAATCTTAAAATTATGTTTATGCTTGAACAAGTCATGTTATGTTCATTAATCTTAAAGAGTTACTCGAATAAGTTAACATTGTTTTTCGAGTTTATAATGTAAACAAATTGAATATAAAGTATTATACACCCTCTGATATAGAACTCTATAGAGCTAAAAAAGCTTCTGAAATATATAATACGCGTTAAAGTTATTAAATGAAAAAATAAAATATTTCCAACAATAATTTATTACATTAAAAATAATATCATCTTAGTTTAAAATACCTTTTAATGTTTTAAACTTTAATACTAAATTAGAGAGTAAATATTAAATAAGTATTATGATCAATATCATAATATTTGAAAGACTATTTTAAAAGTAAGTTACAATGCATTAAAATAGTTTTTAAGAAAACAACTAACATACAGTACTGTTTTTTCAACTATAAACAGATATAATATATTATTATAAAATAATATATAATTTAGTTAACCATTAATATTATGTCTGCTATAACTCTGCTATAATTATTCATAATAATTATTATGCTCTGGTTATATAATATAACAACAGATAAGGTATTTGAAATTGACAAACATACTAAACTATCTGTATCTACTAACATAATCTTTGGCATTAAGGTACATTAGGAGTTAGGACGTAGCTCTTATATCTATGGATGTAGAGTAGTTTATCCTCGCTTGGAGCCGATGGGGAAACCTGAGAGGTCGATCTCGTCGAACTCGGCTGGCCTGAAAATAATATTTAAAAAGTTGAAATTCTATTCTTAACTCAAAATTAAATAAATAGCTAAAGAACCTTCTTCACGTCGGGTGGATTGTCATCATTATGGATAACCATAATTTTTGGGCTTGTAATTACCTACAATAAGTCAATAATAATGAAAACAAAATTGTCTGTGTTTTTCAATCAAAGGCCAACATGGAAAGGTTGCATTACGATTAGTAAGGGAGGTTTGGACACTAACATCCATGTATATTCTGTCAAAGTTTTCATCAATAACATAACTATTTTTAAGTTATAATTGTTTTATAAGTGCGACCGTCATTCTCTTTCAATTGTTTAGATTACTTATTAATTTTGTTTTAAGATCTTGTAAACAATGCGATCCAATGTAAAGACAGATATACAACGTGAAATTTTAGTGGTTGTTTTCCCGCAGCAGGACGTTTTACCTACAGTAGTACTATCGAATCATGCAAGTTATTTTTTTAAAATACAAAATATTTTGTATAACGTACTATGGCAACTTTATGCCGATAGGCGCGAGCGGCTATGGACCAGGCCGATTTTTTTTAATGATTTGAACAAAAAAAACTTCACAAATCTATTGTACTAAGTACTAAGATAGAATCATTTTACTGCGGGAAAACAACCATTAAAATTTCACGCTGTATAATATAAATAAATATACTATGGTTGGCAATATACGGAACCATTCCGAACAAACACGTGTGTGTCAAGATGGTGTCAAGCTATTGCGGATTGACACGTGTTTCCGCAACAAATGTGACTGTAGTAAATTGTGACCATGGTATTGATTTAGATATTTTTCTGCGTAAAAAATATTATTTTACGATAACACTAACTCAGTTAACTGACCTTGCTAACGTCTCTCTGAATGATGTTAAAACCATAACCATTTCGACATCAGTAACTTTTTCTTGATAAAAAAATAATTCCAACGTTTTTAACATTAAAAAAAAATGTGATCTTGAAATTAAAGTCAAAAAAGTCGTTACGAGTTTAAAAGGATACAGGAAAGTATTTATTGCGGTAATTGTGAAACTATTAAACATCTGAGAAATTGGTAGACGGTGGACCTCGGTAATTTGGTCGCATTATGTCAAGTCAATATTAAGAATGAACCATAAAGTTAATATACCTAGCGGAATAGAGCAACAAACTCGAGCTGTCAAACGTAACCGAAATTGGTTTTCATCTGTGTGAAAAATATGTGTACGTATACACTTACACAAGCACGATTGAACATGAATTCTATGAGATTAAATTGTCAACGGGGCTGATCCGGGCTGATGGAAGTCAAAAAAAGAGGTGCTGCTGTCATGTATCACACGTCTTTTTGTACCACGCAGTGTTACTGATAGTGATATCTCGCTTCCTCAGGCCTTTGTTTCTCTATTCCGCTAGGTATATTAACTTTATGGTATGAACCATTTTACATTTCCAGCGCTATAGGTATTTTGCATAAGCACCTGGCCGTTTAGCAAAGTTTTTCTTTGTCGCTTCTTTATAGAATTGCCGATCAAAATGTATGGACGTTGACGTTCCACTCGTCTAATCTCGATTCCATACATCTTGATCAGCTATAATAATATAAAGAAAACACCTCGACTACAGGGCCTGGTTTTCTAGTAAAACTTACACTAGTCCATCATCATCACCGCTGCGCCTGTACGCGAACCTCTTGGAGGGGAAGGGCATGGAAGTCTGGTCGATCTCGTCAAAGTTACGCTTCTTCACAAAGCTGTCCAGGTTTGACCTAAAACACATCAACAATGCGGCTTCAGCATGCTATAGGTAGAAGAAACAAAATATTTTCACGATTTTTTTTTGTCATTTACATTTTTTCATTCTTCAGTGTTATTGTTTGAAAGTAGCTTTAGTTATAATATTATTGTGTTAAGTTTAATATTTATTTTGAGTTCGTGAAAACAATCTAATCGATTCTCTTCATGTAAAAATTTGTTCGTAGTTTTCTAAGCCAAATTGCTTTAGACCGGAGAGTTCAAGCGTAAAATAGTTTTAGTTCGATAAATGCAGCTTGCAAATTTAGACAACAATGTATAGTGAGGAACATATCCGCGAAAGCAACTCCTGTGTATCTGTTACGCAATCGCGACTACCCGACCATAAGGACATAGTATTAGAGAATATGATATCATAAAACCATAACATAATAAGAAACTATCTGCAGGCATTTTTATACTATGTAATTAATTATTAGAAAACAATATATATGCAGGAATCCAGATGTGTAGTCTTTAAACTGTTGTTTATGTAATTTTCCTATACATACATATTATGTAGTTCTCTTATATTAAGTTTTTCGTTATTATGTTTTGTGAGGAAAATATTAATGATTGCGAGAAAAGTAGCGGTATAATCATAGCATCAAAGAAGAAGTAAGCTTTATATTCATTTGATTATGTCAGGACACATTTATCTTGTTGGTTCAAAGTTAGGAGCTCTTGTTTGTTTAGTACCTCCTCTGGGGATGTGTGTGGATATGATAGTTTAAAGTAGGAAGACTAGTACGAGCGGAGTTAATTAGAGCTATGACATCACGGATAGTTGGGTTGCAGAACTTAGTTCTACAAGTATGGTTTCTTAGTGCAGAATTCAGAGAGATTAAATGCTTACTTAATTTAACTTATTAAAGAGTTTGACAGTAAAAGATATGTTGAATTGCTTGTTAATTAAAGTTTAGTAATGGTGCTCCCACACCGACGTTAGAAAATGTTTGTAAACATTTTCTAACATAAAAACATTCACTAACGAATGATTTGTTGTTACATTTTGTTAGGAACTGTTACATGTTTTAAGTGCTCCTACACTAATAAAACATGTTTACTAATGTTTACTGTTAGTAAACATACTACACTTTATAACAATTTAATTCTGGTATTAGCTCACCGCATACCCCGTCGTCCTTTATAAAAGATTTACAAACAAAAGGTAACACAATATTATGTTTTATTTTGCAATAATTTGTTAACTTACGTTAAACGTTTATTAAACATTTTCTAACATGAAAACATTTTTAACATTTCTTAACATTTGTGATTAAATGTTTGCTAACTAATGTTTACTAACGTTACTAATAATTTTCTAACTGCGGTGTGGGAGCACCATAATAATTAAATGTCTCCGAGTGCAGCCGGAAACTTGGCAGTGTGGATGCGAAGCAGCTGTCAATCAAAATAAGATTCAAAAATTCAAAGATTTTATTAGCATCCAAGTATTATAATAGTTTAAATATACAAACTCAGCACCTCGTGCAGGCGGTTGCTTATAAAATAAGTATCTATTTAACAAATATTTTGGATTATTATTATTATATATTTATATATTATAATTACAACGCCATCATTGTTATACACCCCATGTTCCATTTGATGTTAAAAACGATCAAAACGCTCAAATTAGGATTTTGATCGTTTTTAACATCGAATGGAACGCGGGGATAGTTGAGCAACAAGTTGTCTGGAAGAGATGTTTTTCAAGTCGTTTCACAATATGGTGGCAAAGTAGCCTTGCAAGTCCGCGTGTCGTTAATTGACTTGAATCGTTAGTTAAAATATCGAATGACTATACATAATAAAAGTTGTAAGAATAAAATTCGAAACAGTAGAGAATGTTATTGGAATTTTTATTGGAAAAAAGAACATTAAACATGAAAACTATTTCGAACCTTTGCGACATTTCGGGCTGACCTTAGCCTTGCCTTTTGATGTGGAAATTCGATTTGAGTCTTTGAGGCGAGACGAGTGGGGCACGTGTCAAGAGACACTTACCAGTTACCACAGACATTTATCGCACACAATACTTGCCACACTTGCCGCACACGACACTTACCACATACGACACTTACCGGTCGATTTCGTCGAAGTTTCGCTTAGGGAGTCCCTCACCGTAGTATGCGAACTCGGCCGGCGACATGAAGGGCCACTGGTAGCGCTTGGCACCGTACATGCTGCAAGATAATGGCGACCTCACTACATACAAAATGCACATTTCGTGTACATAGTACACTGTACAGCAGGGATCTAAACTTATTTTGTCTACTGCCCACTTTGAGAACAAATTATGTTTTAGCGCCCAATTGTTTCAATTTAAAATGCATCTAGATGAAATAAAATTACAAATCGCCCCCATTTTTTCTGGGTTCACACCGCCCACTTTTAGACCCACAAAGGTGTGTAGTGTGGTAGGTGTGTGTGTGTGAACATACGTTCTATGGTGGCACTACTATACATTTATTCAATACCTAACTTTAATTTAATGAATAATTTAACAGTGAATGTAGAAATTCAAGTTAATAATTTTTGTATTACAAAGTAAAGGTAAACACAGATATACAATATAGCGCCATCGCCGTTCTCTTTTTAGCTGCTGTTTATATAATTTACTCAAATTATAAGATATTCATGGGTCCAAAAATTTCATACTCCGAGAACGAACTTTTCTTGCAATGTGGCTTTTACAGAAAAAAAATCGGTTAATCCGTCATACGGAGATCCTGACAATAATCTCAATCCTCTTTTTGTGAATTCATTTTTCATTGATTATGATTGATAGATTTCTTATATTTGTTCATGTTCATTTTTAGGGTTCCGTATCCAAAGGGTAAAAACGGGACCCGATTACTAAGACTTCGATGTCTGTCCGTCTGTCCGTCTGTCTGTCTCCAGGCTGTAACTCAAGAACCGCTATAGCTAGACTTCGGAAATTTTCACAGATTGTGTATATCTGTTGCCGCTATAACAACAAATACTAAAAACAAATACTAAAAACAAAATAAATTAAATATTAAAGGGGGCTCCCATATAACAAACGTGATTTTTTTGCTATTTTTTGCTCGATATCGATAACGGCAACCCGCAACACGTAGGAACTTGAAATGTTCACAGAATACTCAGTTGTATTTGTACTTTAATAATTAATAATAAAATTTAAATAAATTAAATAATTTAGGAGGGCTCCCATACAAAATACACAAATTTATACCTATTTTTGGTTTGTAGTGGTACGGAACCCTTCGTGCGCGAGTCCAACTCGCACTTTGCCGATTTTTTTTACAATCAACACGAAATGGGTAGCTGCAGCCCAATCAAGTACAATTTGCGAGTGAGTATTCGTAACGTTGATACATCATGCCCATGGGAAAATATTTGATTCAATTATAATTCGTATGACTGTATGAACTTTGAAAATCTGTAGAAATGACAGTTGTATACATAATACAATAGCGAATATTACGCAAAAGTAGCAGCAGACGGCAGGTGAAAGTATCCTACTAGAACTAACAGTAAATAATCCGGCCAAAATCTGTTGCACGTATGTCATATTTTAATATTGACTTTGTCAAACTTCAAAAAGCATTGCAGAATTCATTCATCATTAGAAAACGTCACGAATACTCTTTCACTCGTGCTAGAACCAAACGTAAGTGGATTATTCTGTCTCAAACTCGTTGACGTATTACAACTTACGAGCTTACATCTTAACTCTCATGGGGTTAGAAATCCCTAAACTCCATTATATAGTCACAAGCGGTTTCAAAGACGTCGCCAAAAAGACAAAATACATTGGCTTCACAGTTTTATTTCATCATTGAGGGACTGATAGTATTTAAATGAAAAATTGATTGAATCGTATCTTTATAAAGATTCGAATTGAGTTTGTTTACTACGACGTAAGATTGCTTGGAACAGTCAATTTGCCCGTTGTCTATATCAGTGCCGAATTTATATTTTTTATGAGACTTCCGTTTCTACAGAACTAATTTTGATCTGTGACACACGTATAAGAGCAAGCCACCGGCAAAGAAGCTGAGCTAAGCTATGTTTGATCGTGGTAAAAAGGACCTTGCGGGATTTTGTATGGACCCCGTCCCCACCCTTCAACAGGCATGGGATGCGTCTCGATCGGACCCAGAAAAGTCTTAAGCACCTGTGTCAGTTACAAAATCAATTGGGTTTATTTAAAAAATAAACTTTTCGAATTCGAATGAATTTCGACCATTGGGCGATCTCTAGTTAAATTAAATAGCTGAATAATTGATTGATAGGAAACGATGCTGTTATGAAGCAATACTTCGGAGTTTGTCCATCAAAGTATTAGCGACGACGGAATAAAAAGTGAAATTGTTCATTTAAAAGGAATCGATAGTACTTAATTATAACCTTTTGTCGCCCACTTACAATTAAATTGATAGCGAAGTGACTTATTGATTTGATTTTGGAATATGCCTTTTTATTTTTTGACTAGCTGTCCCGGCAAACGTTGTTTTGCCATTTAAAGTATATTTTCTACATCATCAGTTAATACATGTTTTACCCCCTCTTTTTTCCCCTAAGAGGGTGTGGGGGGGAAGGTCATACACCAGATGTTAAGTTGAAAAACACAGTTAATACCTAATATGAAGTAAGTCCACTAAAGAAAAAAGTTGTATACAAAATCTGACCCCTCTTTGGTCCCCAGAGAGGGTTGAGAGGGGAGGGGGGGGGGAGGATTTTTATACACCAGATGTTGAGTTGGAAGAAGACAAATATAATATATCTGTGAAAACCGTATGCAAATCCGTGAAAACCGTATGCAAATCGGATCAGTAGTTTTCGTGTTAAAGAAAAAAGTTTGATACAAAATCTGACCCCCTCTTTTGTCCCCTTAGAGGGGTGGGGGGAAAAATTTTTATACACCAGATGTTAGGTTGGAAGAAGATAAATATATCTGCGAAAACCACATTCAAATCGGATCAGTATTTTTCGTGTGATGCTGGAACAAACATACAGACAGACAGAAAGAGTGACAGACAGACAAAAAACTAACCACATTTTTGGCTTCTATAGCGATGTAGTGACAAAGGTGTAATTTCGAGTGTCATTTCATATCTTCTAAGTATAGAATTTTCATTTCTACAACAGAATATTGTCTTCCCCGCACGCGCTTTGGTGACGCCCACTATCGTAATAATATTTTAATTTCGCCTTAATTTCAAAACCAAACGTCCAATTTTAATCATTCAAAGACCAAATATTATCTACATAAACTGTACTTAGTGATAAAATAATTTATTTTGATAAGGATTAATAGCGTGAGTAAAATATATCCGTTTTAATGTAGTCCAAAAAAATTCAGGATTTTTAAATAAATAAATGGTTATTGTGCCTCACTCGACATAGATAGGTATAGTGTGTCGCGGACTTTTTTGTAGATATTTATAAGATCTACAATTACTTAGAACATTTTATGGTTCTATCTTTTATAGTTTAGGCAGCGTACGCAAAATAAGTAACTTTTCTAGCTGATTTTTTACACCTTGCGTCCGAAAAACTCAAATATCTTACGGAACCCTACTTTTTTCCAAAATGAAATGTAGCCTATGTTCAGCAGAAATAATGTAAGATTCCAATAGCAAAAGAATTTTTCAAATCGGTCCAGTAGTTTCGGAGCCTATTTGACTCAAACAAACAAACAAACAAACAAACAAACAAACAAACAAACAAAAAATCAAATCTTTCCTCTTTATAATAGTAGTGTAGATACCTTTCTAGTAACAATCGTCTTAGTTTACCTTCATAGGTATACCGTATACACCACGTATTCACAGAAAATCTACACATTCAATATCCTCTTCATCCTTTTTTTTAAGAAGGTTAAATATTGATGTAATAAGTGTATTAATAATATTTTCATTTTGATGATTGATACGGATTTTCTTTAAAATGTATTAAAAATATAGTGAAATTAGTTTTAAACTAATTAATGACACCTTAAAATATTAAGTTATGTTTAAATTAAATTTATACTTAAACTAGCAGCCCGCCCCGGCTTCGCACGGGTGCAATGCTGATACTAAATACACTACAGAAAAACTTTGAACGTTGTATATAAAAACATAGCGGCCCGCTCCGGTTTCGCACGGGTATAAAATATATAGCCTACGTGATTAAAATCGATTCAGTAGTTTTGATAAATTGCAATCCATAAATTATGGTTTTATTTAATCTAATCTTATCTCACCTTATGTAGGTACTAATAATTACTATAAGTGCGATTTAAAAATTAACCTTAGAATAGAATATAATTTATATTTTAAAACTACTATCATACAATTATTTATCGTAACTTACTTATAATTACTGATACGTTGTCGCGCTGAAAAGCTGAAAAGTTTTTATAATAAACGCGTCCGATCGCTGCTAAATTCAAAGTGCTATAGGGAAAACCGTGGCCTCAACGCTCTTGCCGCACCGGGCGGCCGGCCGGTACCGCCGCAAACGCTACGTCCCGCAATTTTTAAATCGGTAATATCTTCGAAAATATTCACTTAAGGGCCCGGGCTACCCTCGAAATTTTCATACATTCTTAATACCAAAATCATTTTCTCATACGAAAATATTTAACATGTTTGAGTTATTTTTCAGCTTAAGATAGTAATTACCTAGGGTCCTGAACAAATTTTTTTTACAAAATATTTAAATACAAAAAAAAATATTTTTGTGTTTAAATATTTTTTAGTAAATTTACTACTAAATATTTAAACACTAAAAAATAGACAAAAACACTAAAAAATATATAAATAAATAGTAAATTTACTGCAAAATATTTAAATAATAAAAAATATTTTTTAAAGTTTAAATATTTTGTAGTAAATTTACTATTTATTTATATATTTTTTTGTGTTTTTGTCTATTTTTTGGTGTTTAAATATTTAGTAGTAAATTTATTAAAAAATATTTAAACACAAAAATTTTTTTTTAGTATTTAAATATTTTGTAAAAAAAATTTGTTCAGGACCTTATGTAATTACTATCTTAAGCTGAAAAATAACTCAAACATGTTAAATATTTTCGCATGAGAAAATGATTTTGGTATTAAGAATGTATGAAAATTTCGAGGGTAACCCGGGCCCTTAAATCATACGGTGTAAAGGGCCATATAGATCTATATTAAATGAACAATGTATTCAAGGTATTTAATTGGTTAAGGATGAATGCTGTATTGGTTAAAATCGCTTCGAATATTAGCCATTATTAGTCGTAAAAAGTAAATGACAAAAAAAAGTTATTGTGGGTTATCCATAAGAGATAGACATATACCATCACGGACTTTTCTGTAGACCTTTTCAATGTGTACAATACTTAGTACATTATTTTGATAAAACTCGTAGGGTTCAGCCTGCGTTTGCAATGTAAGCGGAAAAAATATAATTATTTACGACATCACATTAGAAACCTCAAAAATAACAGTACTTCTCCACTATTTAATGGATGTTATTATACATATAAACCTTCCTTTTGAATCACTCTATCTATTAAAAAAAACCGCATCAAAATCCGTTGTGTAGTTTCAAAGATTTAAGCATACAAAGGGACATAGGGACAGAGAAAGCGACTTTGTTTTATACTATGTAGTGATACATCGTAGATTACGGCTACATAGACATTTATTTAAAGATGATATTGTTCAGAACAATTTGTCTCTCTGAGTATAATTTTACAGCGGTGGGATTTTCTAGTTCAGACAGTGCGTCAGAAACGGATTTCTTACTGCTTATAAAATTAAATGTACCTATAAAAGAATTTTGAACAGAACAGGAACAGAAACAAAACAGAAAGTTGAACAAGAAACTTAATCACGTGTTATTTATAGTTTGGAGTACTAATCGCAATTCATACTTTTAATTAGTTAAATTCAAAAGTTTGAGTCTGTTATCAGGCCATATTATGCTTGAACCGCTAAACAGATTTTGATAAAATTTGGTAAAGAAATATATGGAGACCCTGGGAAAGATACGCAATAATTTTAATAGCGCGGTTTCTGCGCGATAAACGAATATTAAGGCGCTATATTGAAAGTAATTTTACCGCAAGGGCAATTTTATACTTAATTTGTATGACTATAAAGTCGTGAATACGCTGCGGCCAGAAGCTATCGGCTCGCTCGGAAAACATGCGAAAAAACGTAATTTTGTTTATTTAAAAAATAACTGGGAGCATTTAAGCAAAATGCTTCTATACGATTTTGGGTTGCAAAGGTGTCTATCAATTAGACAAATTTCCTACATCTATTCTCGTTTAAAAATAATCTTCAAATTTCGTATTTTTTTCAATTCACATTTCTTAAGGATGCTCCAACCGGAGAATTAGCAGGTCGGATGTCTGTCAGTACGAATATCGACGTTAATGACATTAAAATAAGATTCAAATTAGCGCGCCTTGTACAGTGGCGGTTACGATGCTCGCCGCGTTCTTGATATGGCGAAAATGTATGAAAAAATTTGAGAAATTTTCTTATTTTTCTTATAACTGGAAAAGTTGTTTATTTTTATATCAAATTTTTAGCGGACTTTATAGAAGACTAAATAAGCAACAATTTTTTTGTATATTTATTTTCCTCAGTTCAGTGTATTTAGATATTAAGGTACCTAATCAGACACCATTTTTTTCATATTTTGCGATTATTGTGATGGTTAAAACGTATTTTATGTACAAATTTTGTATGCGGCTATAGAATTTTTATGGTACAGTAGTGGAGATGAATATAATATTATCTTTCATTTGAAACCAAAATATCCTCGCAGTTTGACTCCTAATTCTTTAAAATGGTACCGGAAAATCGCTGATATTTGTAATAGCGTCCTTAAGTGAATAGTATAATATGATAAGACAATCAAGTAAATTAATAATAAAATATAAGTAATTAGATCCCCTTCGAACGACAAGGATTCAACTGCACAGTTCAGTTACAGTAGAGATGATTTTAATACAGTTAAATAGTACTTCACTTGAATGCTATCAGAGTAAATCCTTTATTATTTACAATAGAGCTTATGATTCTGTTGCATTTAAAAAAGGCAGAATTAGTATATTATGTTTAGTTTTAGACTAAAAACGGTATTAGACAGTTTCAAAGAGTGTGTGCGATTAGCTATGTCCACATTGTGCCCTTTCATCTTCAATTTTCGTCATCTTCTTTTTATTCAACTGTCGTTTGGCATATTCAATAATTGAATGTGTCAAAATTCACCCGCGTTGAAAGAAAAGTGTCATAACGAGCGCTACGATTTCAACGCGCGTCACGGGCATGCCTCACGTTCGCTGTTGACTGCGCTATAACGCATGCCCTTGACGATCAGAAAAAGGCACAATGTGGACAATGCCAATCGTTCACATTTCCACAAGCATCTTTTACACGTCCTCTATGATCAAACCGTGCAGTTGTATCGCAACGTGTGTATAGGTTTACCTCGCTAGCTCGTACCGACGGGCCTGGGGGTATGTCAGGCGATGGGCCTCGCGGACCTGACGCACCAGACGACCGTCACTCACGGCGCCCCCGCTCCTTGTCTTGTGACCTAGTCCACACACCAACTTTATATTATAACTAGCTGTCCCGGCAAACGTTGTTTTGCCATATAAAATATTTCTACTTCTACAGTTGATACAAAATCTTACCCCCTCTTTTGTCCCCTAAGAGGAGTGGGGGGGGGGGCTTTATACACCAGATGTTAAGTTGGAAAACACAGTAAATGATATGAAGTAAGTCCATTAAAGAAAAAAGTTACAAAATCTGACCCCCTTTTTGGTCCCCCTTAGAGGGGTGGGGGGGGGGGGAAATTTATACACCAGATGTTAAGTTGGAAGAAGACAAATATATCTGCGAAAACCGCATTCAAATCGGATCAGTAGTTTTCGTGTGATGCTGGAACAAACATACAGACAGACAGACAGACAGACAGACAAAAAACTAATCACGTTTTTGGCTTCTATAGCGATGTAGTGACACCCCCCGCTTATTATTTTTTGAATATTTTTGAACATCTTTAATGTACAGAATTTTCATTTCTACAGTTTTATTATAGGTATGTAGGTATATTATTATATGTAGGTATAGATTGTCTTTATAGAATGAACATAATATTATGAAAGATAATAAAATGAAACATACTCACCATTTATATTGAAGATTACGCTCGATCGGAACGTGAATTTGAATTTCGAATGAACTTTTTTAAAAGGATCGGAGGATAAAGGTATTCATAGGATAATTTTAAAATCAAATTCCCTCGACGTTGGGTAATATTCTAATGCACTTTAATTTAAGAACACTGATCGATGAATAACATTAAAACGGTAGGTATCACATGAGACAGCGTACTATTTTAAATATTTCAAAATTCGAATTTAAAAATGTTTTCAAATGAAGTTGGCTCCTCCTAGCGGGTCGACTGCTCGGACGAAGTTCCCCCCACCGATGGAGTCCAGGTTCCTCACGAAGTTGCCACCTCCTATCGAGTCGAGGGTTCTCTTTATTAAGTTCGGCCCGCCGATGTGGTCCAAGTTTTTCTTCACGAAGTGACTTCCGCCGATGGAATCCAAATTTCGGACGAAGTTGCTACCCCCGATCGAGTCTAGATTTCGAACGAAGTTGCCACCCCCGATGGAGTCCAGATTTCGGACGAAGTTGCCACCCCCCAGGGAGTCCACGAATCTGGCGTATCTTTCTCCAGAGCGGCTGGGGTAGGCTCCCGACTCTTCCCTCGGCCGCTCGTATTGGACTAGAAATTTGATGAAATTCTCCAAAGCTTCTTGTTGTCTGTAATCTGGAATGAAATACAAACCATCTCAATACTTACACCAACAATTAAGATGAGAAGATTATTAAGAAATCTAAACACAAACTCCATACTCACCGAGTGAATTGATCGTGCACAATTGTGGACACTGTGCGAAGGGTGGTGCAGAATTGTGGACACTGTGCTTTCCATCACCGTGAGGGGACATTTACGTGTAACTGTGCAAGTCGATTATTTGTTGACACTGTGCAATACGTATATATTTGATCCCAGACGTGAGAAAGATGGTGCTTTAATGTTATGAAGAAAAAAGTGAAAAAGTGGAAGAATTGCGATTTTTTATAGTGCATGTGCTTGTCATGATCAAATTGAATTTGTGTTTAATAAAACTACGCGTTGTGCTTATCAAACTTTGTCTACTGTGCTGTAGACTGTGCTTAAATAATAGATAGCTGTATGACAGAACGGTTTTTGTGGTTACTTAAGATGTTAAAGTTGTTCTCATAATCAGTATTTTAATAGGTGGTAAATTTCTTTGACTTTCCAAGAAAAGATTTTTCATTCGAAAATAAAACATTCTTTTCTTTATAAAAAATCTCGGAGCAAATTCGTACATTAAAAAATTTATTCGTTCTGTCATACGGCATACCTAGTATAAATTCCAGTGAATGTAAACAAGCGTAGGAGTACATATTTCCGTACACAATCGGTATTAGCTACTAGGTACATAATTACTGAACAATCACAGTTCGGTTTCACGCTGTAGGTATTCCCCAATATTGGAAATTGAAACCTGCTGTCATCACTTTACGCTTATTTACATTGTCACAATAGGCAATTGAAATTTAACACGGAAATTATACTGAATATTAAAGTGCTATACAAATATTGTGAATATACAATAATTATTATAGACGTATATAGTTTTAGTTTCTATGAAATCTTACCCGCGGTGTCGAAGCTACCTCTGGAATGTTCTTCGCTTAGTTCTTGTTCCTAATTAAAAAATAAAATGTTACTGACGAGTTACCTAAAAGTTACATATTATATAACTACTTAAGGAGATTTTAGAGTTTAGACGGCTCACTTATCCCTTTCATAATATGGAAACTTTTACTCGTAGTGTCTAAGAAGAGTTACAAAGAAAAAACTTTAGCGCCGAATGTTTTAAAATAAATAAAGTATTTATTTACAACAATCACTTGAGTGAACAGTTTCATATAAATTTCAACAGGAATAAGTAAGAGTACATACTAAAAACTGGAAACAAGTTAATAGATAATAATTATTATAGTGAATTTCCTTTAGGTATTTAAATTGAAATTTGAAACCTTTGTGGGAATAAAGTTAAAGAGAGGGAAGTTACTGCAAAGAGGTAGGTCCCTCGTGTAAAACTTTATTTGTACAATTAAATTAATGGTTCTAGTCTTTGGGGCATTCACTTTAATCAAATATTGTCAATCAAAGGATTTTAATTGAAAAGGTATTGGGCTAACTCCTTGAACATTCTAGCCTTTTATGATCCCATAGGAAATGCACTTTGAAATCAATGCTCAATAAGAATTGTATCTAAATAATATGGAACGAAAAGTTATGTTTTTAATGTTAAAATAGGTGGTCCACCAGATGCGGCTTTAGTGGAGACGCATCAACGTGTTACGTGGGTAATATTACAAGTAGAGCAATAACTTTTTCTCTTAGGATAATCTGTTAATAGTTTTGCCAAAGAAAGTTTTGGGTGTGTCTTCTTATAGTAGTAGTAAGTATTTTAAATAATGTGACGAATTTAAAAAAAGTTTTCAGCCCCTTTAGCTAAGACGTTTTCTTTATCTCTTCTTTATAGAATCGCCGATTAAAATGTATGGAATTGACAATAAACGTTCGATGATATGAAGTTGACGTTCGACTCGTCTAATGTACCACTTTTGAAGCAAATAAAGAAATATGAATATATGAATATGAATGTCAATTCCATAAAGAAAACGTTTTGGCTGGAGGCTCAGGTTATAAAGTCATAGAAACTCGTTCGGCGCGTCAGGGTCGAGGGTGAGTATTGTCCACATACGCACCTGATGGGAGTACGCGCAGCAGCAGACAAGCAGCGTCGCTGCAGTCATGATCACCACTCCACTGGACCTCATTGTTGATTCTGGATAGAATTATAATAATTTAGGAGAGCAGCAAATAAGCAATAAGCATGGTAGATTTTTTTGCAAATTCATTATGGGATAGTCGACAGTTAGACGAAACGTTAGTTTGTAGCAATCCACCATAGGATCAACAGCTCGAAACACCCAATATGAGATGTTCCTTAAAGGGTGCCCAAGATGTATTTGAAAGCTGCTCTCTTTCTTTTTAACTGTCTTGTATATATAATCAATAACTAAATTAATTAAAGAATCCAAGAAGACGGATAGAGTATTGGTGAAGACGATTGCTTAAAGTGTAACTTCAGCTTGAGTTCCCAGCAATTCCTTGAATAGTAATTTCCCTATGTTTGCATGCAGCTCGGTTGTTAGCTATTTACTTCATTGTAAAACATATTGCGCTATTACTTAGAAGTTATATAATATGTCGAGTTATAATATTGAAACTCTTTCAGCACAGACTTTTATAGCGAACTCTTTACAAGGGACACTTGCACACTCTAAACTCTAAAGTATTTTTTTAAATTTAATTTGTTATTATTTTTAGCAATATTCCGCGAAATAAACCTCAACTTTTAAGTAAATGAGTGAGTGTACGCATAGGCATGCGTACAGCACCTCCCTCCTCTCCCTTTACTTAAAGGTTGAGGTTTATTTCGCGGAATATTGCTAAAAATAATAACTAAATTTTAAGCTATGGATTTCCGCAAAGTAACGCCTGATTCTATTAACTATTTTTTTTATGAAAAAAGGGGGCAAACAAGCAAACGGGTCACCTGATGGAAAGCAACTTCCGTCGCCCATGGACACTCGCAGCATCAGAAGAGCTGCAGGTGCGTTGCCAGCCTTTTTAGAGGGAATAGGCTAATAGGGTAGGGGAGGGTAGGGAAGGGAAAAGGGTAGGGATTGGGCCTCCGGTAAACTCACTCACTCGGCGAAACACAGCGCAAGCGTTGTTGCACGCCGGTTTTCTGTGAGCTCGTGGTATTTCTCCGGTCGAGCCGGCCCATTCGTGCCGAAGCATGGCTCTCCCATGGTTATTTATTTTGTAACGCCATGTACAATGAACATATTATATTTTAATTAAAATGGTTTATCAACGATGAAAGATGTAGAGCGTTTGGGGCAAAAAAAAACAGCCTAACAGTTATCTTTTATAACTTAGAAATCCCAGCGAACCTTTCCCACAGGTAATATTCTATAATCTAAGTACTCGGACGATATTCCAGTAATAATTTATTATATGGAGTTCTGGACCATCAATATGATAGATCTTACTGAAAAGGATTTAAAGCTGCCTGAAACATGTTATGGATTACGAGATGCTCTATAAAAGATCACATTACTTTTACTATAATGTCAGTTATTTTAGATACAGAAAATGCTTTTATCGGATCAAGTAGATGAAATGATAATCTCGATAAGATACTCATGTGTTTTTGGTTATCCTTATACCTGTATTATTCATAAAAACATTAAGTAAGTATATCAGAAAGAATATAATATTCAGTCAGCAATATGATCAATGATTTCATTATGTTACTCACATTAACATACTTTTTGAAAAATATTTCGTAGCGTATTTATTGACTTTTAGTTTCGGTAAGATTCGATTACATTTTATATTCCAAACTAATCGACCAATTTTTTACCATAAAAAATATTATATTCAAGTAAGAAACCAAAAAATATAAAGCCATTATTTTTTAAATTCTTGTTTCATATCGTTTTATTTTTGTGCAAATAAATAATATTTTAACAAATAAAGCAAGTTTCAAATGAAATAATATTATGTTATACTTGCTGCAAATGGAAAGCTGGATGTTGGAATTTAATAGATGCAGAAATATGCATTCATTTGAACGTGTGTTATACACTTATGACGAGGTTTATCGCTAGGGAATAATTTTTCATTTTATAACATAAAAATGTGTGAGTGAGTAAATTTTTTTTGTCGTTTATTTAATTTTATACATTTTTCATGTAATATGTAATATGTGATGTTTTCAATTCCATTCTAATAATTTTTATTGTTGAATTTGGAATCTGTTAATGTGTGAAAAGAAAAGTGTTGTAATTCTACGGGCAGGTTGCTATGCTGTATGCAGCTTGGGCGTGATCAATATTATGAAAGTTATTTACAAATTAACATATTTTAACTAAGTATTCAAATTAATTATTCTCCTAATTGAGATTCTCACTTTCGAATTTCCAGGTAGTCCAGAGTCTACAATTACGTAGATATAATGTTGTAAAACTACGCCAACCGCTTTAATAATTACAAAATAGAATCCAATGTCTAACCGTCATAATTTGTACAATATTTTGTAATATAAAATCAGAAAAATATGAATTTAAACATGGTAACCTTTTTTTAACTTAATTGAGTTGTTAATCAACACTTTGCTTTAGTTATACCTTCGCACGGCATATTAAGAGAGTCTTTATGAATTCAGTCTACGCAAACATTTAATAAATTAAAAAGTTAGACAACTACTAACTAACCAAGGCACGGGGTTTTAATGTAAAGAGGATTATTTTGCATTACGCTATAGCCTATACTACTGTTTATGTTCAACAAATATTAATATCGCTTCATTTCATGTCTGTTTTTTTTTTATAAGCTAGGGGTAATCGAGCAATCGGTTCACCTAATAGAAAGCTACTAGCGTCCCCCATGAATACTCGCTACATCAGAAGTGTTGCACTTGCAACAACAACGCACCTGCGTTGCCGAGCTTGAACGCAGTGTCTTATTCTTGAGATGAAAATATTGCTTGTTAATATAATTATAAAAATTTATTATAATATATATTCTCGCAAAACTTTATGTTAAAAATAAAATGAAATAGTTTTGTCATACTTTCACAGTATGTCAATTGAAAACTGCTATCTTTAATTCCTTAAGAATGCTCCAACCGGAGAATTAGCAGGTCGGATGTCTGTCAGTACGAATATCGACGTTAATAACATTAAAATGAGATTCATATTAGCGCGCCTTGTACAGTGGCGGTTACGATGCTCGCCGCGTTCTTGACATGGCGAAAATGTATGAAAAAAATTGAGAAATTTTCTTATTTTTCTTATAACTGGAAAAGTTGTTTATTTTTATATAAAATTTTTAGCGGACCTTATAGAGGACTAAATAAGCAACAATTTTTTTGTATATTTATTTTCCTCAGTTCGGTGTATTTAGATATTAAGGTACCTAATCAGACCCCATTTTTAACCCCCGACCAAAAAGAGGGGTGTTATAAGTTTGACGTGTCTGTCTGTCTGTCTGTCTGTCTGTGGCATCGTAGCATCCAAACGGGTGGACCGATTTTGATCTAGTTTTCTTTGTTTGAAAGCTGACATGACGGAGAGTGTTCTTAGCTATAGTTCATCATCATCAGCCTGCTCATTGCTGAAATATCACGGTATATCTGGTTCGTGATATGACGATTAGCAACTTGCAGTCGTTTGATGGGTTTTATATTTTGCATCCTTGTTCGTGACACTTATATATTATATTATACACATTATTGGAAAGTTGACCTGGTGGTGCAGCATCACCTGGTAATCAATACCCAACTTCTCACCAACTTAGAGCAGAGGTTTCGTGTTTGGACTCATTTTAATTGCGACAACCAATAAGACGAAGATAAACAGTAAATATTTGCATGCTGCTGCTGCAGCATCACCTGGATTCTATAGGAGCCGAGCTCCGTATGAACCTAAAGTGGAGGTTTCATGTTTGGGCTCATATTGACGGCCTCATCCAAGAGGACATATTTTATAGATGGTATTCATTGGGATATGATCCAGTTGATAGGAATTATTCTGCACAAGTTTAAAAAGCATAAAATAAAATTAAATTAAGAAATTTAAAAAAAACCCCCGCCAAAAAACTTTAAAAAGTAATGAAATAACATTTCCTGACTTTAAGTTTAAATCATTCCTAAGAGTAAAGTAATATTTTAGTCCATAATTGTTGTCAAGGTGTGTCGGGGGACCGCTAATGTAGATGTTTGATTTCACATAACAATATAAATTAAGGGTCTGTTCACACTTCACAGCGACCCGAATCGAGAGAATCAGCGACTATAATAGTCGCCATAATGGCGATACAAAATGCAAAAGTCGCTGTTGTGGTAGTTTACTTGGCGGTCCCCCGAAATATTACTTTACTTTAAATATTACTTTACTCTTAGGAATGATTTTAATTTTTCATATTTTGCGATTATTGTGATGGTTAAAACGTATTTTATGTGAAAATTTTGTATGCGGCTATAGAATTTTTATGGTACAGTCGTGGAGATGAATATATTATCTTTCATTTGAAACCAAAATATCCTCGCAGTTTGACTCCTAATTCTTTAGTAGGGTACCGGAAAATCGCTGATATTTGTAATAGCGTCCTTAAAGTAACAAAAGTAAACAATTGATTTAAATTCAATTTTAAAATACTTCGATCTACAACAAGAATTTAAATTTTATTTTATATGCATCCAATAGCGCGTTGTCTGTACTATGCAGATTTTACGTGTATGCAGGCGCCTTTTGATGAGGTTAGTAATCCTTTCTGAAGATAATAAGTAATACTTAATTATTATTAAAATAATAAGAACCTCAAAACAATAGAAGTGTTTTATAAACGTATGGTATTCTATCATTAGTATAAATATTCCTCCGGTTCCTCCGCATAAACCGTACATTTTTCCGGGATTTAAAGTTAAGTATGCAGATATGCCTACTGAATTTCAACAAAATCATTAAAGCGGTTTAGGTGTGAAGAGGAAAAAGACAAACAGACATATCGCAGGTACACAATACAGGTTGGATTTTTGTCAATAAGTTATAATAATAATAATACTCCCCACACCGGTTTCGGTGACGGTGGCCGGTTTCATTTAAACCATGGCCAGGTACGCAGGAGTAATTTTATAGTCCTCAGGTGTGTGCGCAGTACACAAGAGTACTCTCTATTCCTTTACTCTCATAACCCAGTGGGACGGAAGACCGACACGACTGGCAAGAGATCAGGCGCAGGACCGACTTTTTACATGCCCATCCGACGCATGGATCATCTTACTTGTCAGACAATCAGGTGATCAGTCTGCATTGTCGTAACCAAACTTGGAAATAACATGTTTCCAACGCGGGAATCGAACCCACGATCTCCGCGTCAAGATCGACGCTCTAGACCACTGGACCACGGAGGCGTTTCAAGGAGGTCAATTATAAGTACTTGTATATGAAAGAACAACCTAAAAAGTTTGAATAACCATAACTAGCGTGTTATTGTAATGTATATTATGATAATATAAGTACGTCACTTGAATGGTATATTTATTTTGTAAAGATAAACTAGTTTGTCCATACACGTGTGGGTAAATTATGTTTGATTGTCGTCTTTTATTCTTTTTCATTCACGAAGCATGAATTATTAGCATGTTTCAATTTCCTGTTATTTTTATCGAAAATATCGATAATTTTTTTGGGACAAAAGGTTATTTTAACTGAAATTTCTTTATTTTGAAATCACGACGAATGTTGAAAAAATATAGTAGTTACGTGTGAATTCAAAGAACAATAACGATCTATTTAAAAATAATCGGCCAAGTGCGTTCCGTATACCGTTATAGAGCAAAAATAGGCCAAAAATTGTGTTTTTTTGTATGGGAACCCCCCTTTTATTTTATTTTATTTAAATATTATTATTAATTATTAAAGTACACATATATTTAAGGCTTTTGTGAAAATTTCAAGTGCCTACCTGTTGCCATTATTGATATCCTATAGTAGCCCCCCTTAATTATATTAATATTATTTTGTTTTTAGTATTTGTTGTTATAGCGGCAACAGATATACACAATCTGTGAAAATTTCAGAAGTCTAGCTATAGCGGTTCTTGAGATACAGCCTGGCGACAGACAGACAGACAGACGGACAGACAACGAAGTCTTAGTAATAGTACCGTTTTTACTCTAAAAAGTTTACAATACATTTTTTTTTAATTTTATTCTGCCACATAATAATTGATAGTACGAGGCATTGACCTTTAAGTTTCTAAGAGAGTATAATATGTTTGTATTCACTTGAAAAAATATAATTTATAATTTTGTAGATAATATTGTTTGGGGACCACATCGTAATCCGTCTCTTGAGATGATGATATTGTGACTTAGCTATTTAAATGTTAATACCGACCTATTTCTTACTGTGAAATTATTAATTATGAGTAATTTGTCATTTTACCCACGTAAAATATAAAGCGTCTGTGAATTTCCTGGGAGAACCACATAATTAATATTTTCGTCTTAAGTACTCCATGATTGCATTTGAATTAATTATTTATACAGGAAGTTATTATAACTTAACCCATCAACTCCCAAGCGGCACACGGGTGCTGCATAACAATTGAATATCTATTGTGTCTGCGATTATTATCATCGAGGTATTAAATTTAAGACACATTGTTATGTTAGGTACGATACGTAACGTAAATTCAAGTATTGTTGGTTATTTATTTGAATTGATTTAGCTCCGAAACTATATTATATTGATAAACAGATATAGTTTAGTAGGGGGAAGGATATAAGCTACTTTTAATTGAAACAAGATGTACGATGCTCGCGTACTTCTTAAAATTCATGATAGTCACAGTGTTATGACTAATGAGTAATGACCGACACTTTAGACGTAAAGTTACACGAAGAAGTTTATAGAAGAATGGCAAAATTAAAAAAAAACTTGGTATTTTTATTGGTTCTTTCTTATGGCTGTATGGGCAACGCTCCCTTTGCCTGTCCTGACCGGGACGAATTTAAAAAAAATGGTTCTTTCTTAGTCTCGTCATTCGTTGTAATTTTTCGTCGTTTTATTACGTGTTTATGGCTTGTTCAATTTTGTTTCTACTAACATTGTTTTGTAAGGATATTATTTGGGGTTAAAAAATTATATTTTGACTAATCTTACACAGTGATGTAGTTGAATTTTGGTCAAATGTTTATTCATTTCTTACATTAACATTTTTAACAATTTACATTTTATTAAGTAATGTAACAAAAGTCAAAAATTAAGAATGTCAATAAATAAAAATAAAAGAAATTATACAACAAATTCCAATCAAGAAGTATGAAAATTATTTATGAAAAAAAAACTTTATTACAAAAAGATTGTAAGTCTTATGTTTTTTAAATCCCCAGATACGTACCTTTAGTGTTGGCTGTGGTGTTGGGCGGCGGAGGCGAGGACGGCTGCTGTTGTGGCTGTGCTGCCCCGGCCCGCGCTTATATATCCCTGACGCTGGGCGGCCGAGCCCCGCCCACAGTATAACGATAGCTTATCATGTCCTACGCGAGTTTTTAGCTTTTTCAGTTACGTCTTTTTAACTGCAGTTTCGACTCATATAACGCGGGAAATTTTATTACATTATTAAAGAACAAACAAACATACTTTTACATTCGTTTTATTATTTAATTAATAAGGTTAGTAATTATAAAGTTAATTCGATAAACTAAAATTCGTATCGAATCCATGCCTTACACTACAGTAATTATACTCGGAAGTATAAATATTACAAACATATGATATTTTTGTATTGGTTTCTTGTGATATATCTACAAAAGTATATTATTATTATACTTTCAATGCTATAATTATTTTACTAGCTGATCCGGCAAATGTTGTCTTGCTATAATTATTTCGGATATTTAAAAAAATACATAATATATTGGCCGATTAGACATCTAAATCTACAAGTAAAGTTTTATTTTATATTATTGGACGTTTAAAACTATTAATATTCTTATTAATATTATTCACAGCACCAAACAGTTTACGTACTTAAATCATGCACCTAGAGACCTAGGACGAAGATTCAATTTAAAGGTATTTATTTTATTATTTTTGTGCTGAAAATGACGAATTCTAATTAAAAGGCTGGCAACGCACCTGCAGCTCTTCTGATGCTGTGAGTGTCCATGGGCGACGGAAGTTGCTTTCCATCATGTGACCCGTTTGCTCATTTGCCCCCTTATTTCATAAAAAAAATTGTCTAAGGTATACCGGAAACTTTTATATGAGGTGTAAAGGAAAAACAAAGATTAAATAGTTAAAAATTCATAATATTATACCTCTGGTACTCTACCGAGAGTTACTCAAGAGTTTTTATACCTTAAAACTATATTTTGAGATAATTAGTAGTAAATTTAGATTTACTACTATTACTATTTACTACTAATTAAATTGGCTTGGCTTGGCTAAAAGACTTGGCTAAAAACTAGGTTGCAATAATGTGTGGTTAATCATGCTCCTATGTGTTGGAAATAGTATGATTATAATATTACTTACGCATTGCATTTTCAATCTTACATGTTGACACTACATCTTACATGTACACTCTGTATTGCATTTCTATCTATGTAGGACTACATAACACAACCTGCAGCATTCATACTTCCATAGTAATATCATAAAAGTGTAAGTCTGTCTGTCTGTCTGTCTGTTACCTTTTGACGCCTAATCCACTGAACCGATTTTGCTGAAATTTAGTTTAGAGATACTTTGAGTCCCGAGAAAAGATGTAGCATACTTTTCAACCCGGAATAATGTTATATGGTTTCCGCGATATAAATTAATTTGGGCGCAACGTACTTGTAGGTCTCTTTGTATCTAAAGTGTCTCCATAAATTGTATTCTATTTCTTATTACGTAAGACTACAAATACAGGCTACAACACAAGTATAAACCTGTATTCCTATCCGCTTACATCGTAGTATGTGAAATGTGATTTGTAAAAGTAGTAGTTTGGAGTGAAAAAAGAAATTCATATTAAAAAAAACATATTTTTTATTAGCTGGTTGGCAAACATTGTTTTGCCTTACATCGTATCCGGTATGATAAAAAGATATTATGTTGGCCGATTCACAAACCTATAATAATAAATTCAATAAATTTGATCAAAATCTCCAATGGAGTATGTAAGTTGTGTTAATAATTTTCACCCAATTTTCAACAAGAATTGTCGCTGTTCAAACATACCGTGAACGTTTATATTTTATATACTATAATATATTTATATATTATATATAAAAAGGTCCATGGCGTGATGGACAACAATCACAATATATTGTAAGTAATAAATTGTCCTTGGTGCGAATAAACTAAATTAAGATGGCAAAAAAAGGATATGGGCGGATAGCCCATAGATGGCCCCAAATTGTAAAAAAAAAAACGTACCGTGAACTTATATCACTTATATATGGTTTAGACAAATCGGTACAGCCTCTATTTTTCTTTATAATTAAAAGCAAAAAACTACTATGTCGTCAAATGAATTCCATCATTTGACGACATAGTAGTTTTTTGCTTAAAAATGCTGATACCAGTTACATTAACCTGTACATTAAAAAATAAATGATATTGTGTAAATACGCGTACAATCTCTCTTCTGAGCCGACGTACAAAATGTATTAAGCAAATACCATCCATTATAATTTAGAAATGTGTATTTTAATACGTCGTAAGTAGATTTTTACCAACAAAAAATAATATTTTTTAGGAATAAAAGTACAACAACGGCAAAAAAAGAAAATTATCTTAAAATATTATATTTTTAAATTATTTTCATAATAGTATCATCTGGTAAGCAAAGAAAACTTTATAATATAAGTTGCGTCACAAAATTCAAAATAATATTATACAAACAATTTTACGCACAATAAAATAATTTTACGCTATAACACTACCACAATATTCAGTTCTTTATTTAGTCAACAATTCTTCGAATATACACCAAATATATAATAATATCTTTTACATCATAAACAAGATCAAGGTATATCGAAAAAGGGAAGACCCTTTTTATGTACTCTAAGTATTTATTATTTTTATAACGGACACGTGAACGCGTAGCTTGGCGTAGCCGCGTAGAACTCGTAGCGGCGTAGCGCTGTGGCGTAGCGCCGCGCTGTGGCGTAGCGCGCTCGTAGAGCTTCTACACTTTTGAGCTATCGGCTATGATTCCTAATACTATGGTCCAAACTACAATAATATTTGTCACCCAATTTTATACTTTCGACCGTTACACGAAAGTATTGAGTTTGCTTTAGGAGTTTTAGAATTAGACTTTCTTGTTTCGTTCGATATTAGATGTTTGAATTGCGTTTTTACCCGACTACGACTAAACCAAAATATCGTTAACCGTGTTAATCCTAGCGACACAGGAGTATTTTGAGAGTTAATTGGCTCACCATTGCATTATGTGTGGTGTATGTTTTATAGCCTTAAACAGTAAATTGGACTTCAAGGATTGTAGGGATCTCAATGTACTTTTTTTGCTATAAATATTTTTTCCGAAGTGAAGTTAATAAAAAAAAACAGGAGTAATTCATTTAATAGGTAACGTTTACAACAGCAAGGATCTCGTCGTTGAAGGCCAGTCTAGTTTAATGCGAGCATAAATTACAAGTTACCGTTCGTTAGAGCGAGGCCACACTGCTTCATTGCGTTGCGGTGCGACACATCAACGACGCTTCGATAATCACGACAATACATTTTTTTATGAAATAAAGGGGTAAACGAGCAAACGGGTCACCTGATGGAAAGCAACTTCCGTCGCCCATGGACACTCGCAGCATCAGAAGAGCTAGCTGCAGGTGCGTTGCCGGCCTTTTAAGAGGGAATAGGCTAATAGGGGAGGGTAGGGAAGGGAAGGGAATAGGAGAGGGTAGGAAAGGAAATAGGGTAGGGGATTGGGCCTCCGGTAAACTCACTCACTCGGCGAAACACAGCGCAAGCGCTGCTTCACGCCGGTTTTCTGTGAGGACGTGATATTTCTACGGTCGAGCTGGTCCATTCATGCCGAAGCATGGCTCTCCCACGTCAAATATATTTAATATTTGTTATGGTAATATCGTGTCATATTGAACTGATAAACTGAAGAACTGTAACGTAAAACACGTTGCAGTACGTCCATTTACATAATAATATTATTTTTTTTATTTTTATTTATTTATTTATTTATTTATATCGGGCTACATAGGCCCATACAATATATACCTTAGTGACTAACTAAGGATTATATTGATATTATGTATTTAGTGATATGGCAAGTGTTGCGTAGAAGACATCTAAGATAATATTATGTCATATTGGTAACTTGCTTTTGCAGTATGTCAGTCATTTTACACACATACTTATTTTAGATATGCCATATCGATACGATGCTTTTGCAGTACCTATGTAGTGGTGAATGCTTTGCGGTAGCGATGTTTTGACGGAACGACGGACAGTAGATAAAGTGTGTGCTGTCACCCTATTGCGTTGTATACTTATTGTAGTTTTGTTATTGCGCGTCACTGCAACACATACAATGCGTTAATTCATTTCGACGACGCAGTCCACAAAAGCAATGTGGCTTCACTCTAAGTTACTCAGATCTATGCACTTACTATTTCAGTTACGTTACCACTGACAGCGCTCTTATTCAAACGACATAAGAGCTATTCTCGTAGACACTTCGATGCATATAATTCTGGACGGACTACATTCGGAGAGCTCTAAATAAACAAAGGTTTTGGATAGAGAGCGAATAACTTAGTGCCTGAAGCCAATAATTAAAATGTTTTAACTTTATTTATCTATCTTAATACTCGTAGTTGCCGAACTTTATAATAATAATAGGTATACCTAATTAAAATACGAATACAAGATAGTTTTTTTTTTCGTTTACGGTACGGTTTACTACAACATCTAGCTTTATTACTATATTAAGTAGGATATTATTTGAATTTTTAGGACTATATTCTGTCGTAAAGGGGAATTTTAAATGAATTTTTCGGAACGAAAAAAGATCGGAACGGCGCCTTAAGTTTATCTCCACAGTTTGTGACTATAGTCTGTCATAAAGTGTCATTTTAATTGAATTTTTCAGAACGAAAAAAGATCGGAACGTCACCTTAAGATTATATCCGCAGTTTGTCTATACTTTCGCATTTCTACTGGTTGCCGTGCTACGCGGGGAGCCCTAAGTGTAGTTAAACCTTAATTATTAAAGTACTACAATATGCTCTTGACAAAAAACTATTTAAAATACCTACCATCTCAAGATGCCTAGAGCGTATCAGCCTGCCCTAGGTCAATACCTAGGGCAGGCTGAATCTGTACTCAATAGTATGTGTAAGAGAGCGGTTCACACGAGCCAAAATCGTCCATAGACGTCCATGCTATGTAACGTCGGTAGCAGTAATTATTATCTGACTGTTCGTTACTATACGTGATTACCGCATCGGTATATCAGTCACGGAGCTGGATGATGGCGGGCGGCTCGTTACTTTAATGATGATGAACCCCTAGTCGTCACCACATAAACAGTTACGCGATCATATTAAAGGTCATCGCACATTTATAATAACTCCCACGCCGGTTTCGGTGACGGTTGCCGGTTTCATAGAAACCAGGCCAGTTACGCAGGAGTATTTTTATAGTGCCCAAGTGTGTGTGCACTACACAAGTGCAATCTCTATTCCTTTACTCTCATAACCCTGTGGGACGGAAGACCGACACGACTGGCGAGAGATCAGGCGCAGGACCGACTTTTTACATGCCCTTCCGACGCATGGATCATCTTACTTGTCAGACAATCTGGTGATCAGCCTGCATTGTCCTAACCAAACTTGAAAATAACATGTTTCCAATGCGGGAATCGAACCGACGACCTCCTAGTCAAGAGTCACGCTCTACACCACTGGACCACGGAGGCGTTCATCGCTGGTAAATGTGCCAGCACGCACGCCCCGAACGCGCCGCATTTTAGAATTAGTTACATGTAATGATTTGAAAGGTCTCCCACATATTTTGTCCGCATCGTACGCGCCGCAATTCGTGTACTACGCGGTGCGTTCGACGCGCACGGCGCGTACGCTGCAGACGAATGTGCGATCAACTCAAGACTACATTATCACAAGAGTATTGTGTAGTCGTTACTTGTCTCAATCATCGCATGTAAATGCTACCAAACTTATCATAATAATTATGTATGTAACTTGAAAATGGAGTACCTAAAGAAAAAAAAATCTAAGTAAAGTGAAGTAAGGCAGGTTTTTACAGTAAACATAACAATATTATTTTCAAAATATTAAAACTATTAAGCTAGTCTTATTTACATTAGACTCAGAAATTGGTCATAACTTCAAGTCCAGGGGTTGTTAAGTTAAGACACAAGAATACCAAGCACGTTATGCAAAGCGTATTGCAATTTGCAACATCATGTTTGTTGCTGTAAGTAAGTGCTGTAAAAACACTTACCTAATGATATTATTATGGAAAAACATAGCTGATTGCCATAATATTATAGATTAACGAAATCTGATCTGCACCCTTGAAGCTGAAAACTTTCTATCCATTAATAACATACCTTCCAAAATTCCACCCCAAAATGAGTTAAATTTTTCAAATTTTAAGTTAAGACAGTTTTAAGATGCGAAATTCGTTTTACAATTTAGTTTTGTGCTGATCGAAACTCGGAAACCAGGTGTACTAGCTTCTGCTGCAGCTGTATTTAATAAATTAAACAACACTTAAAGCACTCAATACCAAATATACTAGAGACAATTGTATTGATGTACGTTATGGAAAGTTCAAAATTGTATCCACCCTCTTTTATTTTTATGGCTTGCTAATTTAGGTACATACTTCATAATTTTTATACTCAGATCCTTTATTTTCCATAATTTCCTACAGATTTATCATTATAATTGTGTCCAAGCCGTTTATTAAGAGATGAAGTTCACCCTTTTTATTTTCATCCCATACACAAATCATGTTCGGCTTACGTTTTTCGTAACTTGTATTTAAGGATGTATATAACATTTATAAGTTCAAAGATTTTGAACAAAATTCGAAATATATAGTAGAATAAAACATCCTGCATCGATTGATACCAAAAAATCAATACCTTACCGACAAGTTATGTGAAATAATTCATTTTAAAATTTCTATGTATCGTACGTAATTTTTGCCGGAAGTGTTACAATTTTTCAGAATTCGTCAAAATTGGGAGCTTTGTATCAAAGAGAAGGATCTAAAAAACTGCTATCCAGTTTCTTTGTACGATTTGCGATTTTTTAAGCCCAAAAAAAGTGGGGTCACCGGTTATTATGGGGAAATATTACAAATTGAAATTTATTAAAACTTTCCTAGGAAAAGTAATGGCGATACAGCTCACAGCTGTTAGATTTATTTAGACAATATTTCTGTCATTTTAGTACATTCTCTTTGACGACCATTGTGTCTGTAATATAATAGCGGTGGTCAAATTGCATCTCAATTTTTTTCAATAATAATTAAATATCGAATAATTCTTTAAAAATCTATCATAAATAATCATTATAATTAAAAATAAGTGTCTGGGTGTCCAATTTTTTACATATTTAGTACTTTCATAATTTAATTGGACGTACTACGGAATTTGACCTTATATACATCCTTTTAGTGTATCGATTACAACATTACAACACGTGGGTTAGAAATTTATTTGTTTTAATTATAGAATATTTTGGTTCTCTGTTGACTAAAACTTCCTGATATTGAAAAGTAATCAATAAACACACATTACTTACTCCAATTCAATTAGATGTAATGCAAACGTACATATTTATTTTAACATTCTGATCAGCTATAATGCTACAAATTATTATGAACCTTTCGTTCAATAAGTAAGTGAATGCTTATTATATTTCTCGTATGCTCGTGTATCAGTAATTCCAGATCAATACCTGCAAACCTTCAGGAAGAGAGCGTATTCCCTATTAAAAGGCAACGCACCTGCAGCTCTTCTGATGTTGGCGACGGTAGTTGCTTTCCATCGGGTGACCCATTTGCTCCTTTGCCCCCTTATTTTATTAAAAAAAATTCACCGGCACTACCGAGTTTCTCATGCTGGTTCTTCTGGGCGAGCTAGGGTAGGGCACAATTATTTTTTGATGACCTTCCGAGAAAAACGTATTAAGTTTTATTTGGAAATAAAAATATTTACTTTCTTCCATTAATTTGATCGAAATTGTTTTCTGTTTACATTTAAATTACTTTTAATCAAAAAGGAGTAATGATGATGTTGATGAATTCGTTTTAAACACATTGGACCCATACTAACGTGATAAAGGGACACGAAGGACGATTTCATTTACCGGACACCACTGTATTACTAATTGCCAATAGGTATAGACGGAAGAAATAGATATTATACACACAGAAGATAAAGAAAAGAAGAAGAAGAAGGCAAGTAAAAGTACTTAGTACGTTTTTCTATGAAAGTTACAGAACGGGAGGCAGAATAATTATTACCAAAGCTCTTTTAAGCTTTTTATTATTAACGAGCTTTTGCCCGCGGCTTCGCTCGCGTTCAGAAGTATTATTACATACAAACTTTCATCCCCTATTTGAACCCCCTGGGGTGGAAATTTATCAAAATCCTTTCTTAGCAGATGCCTACGTTATAACATCTACCTGCATGCCAAATTTCAGCCCGATCCGTCCAGTGGTTTGGGCTGTGCGTTGATAGATCACCATGTTAGTCAGTCACCTTTGAGTTTTATATCTACACTACTATTATAAAGAGGAAAGATTTGATTTTTTGTTTGTTTGTTTGTTTGTTTGTTTGTTTGTTTGTTTGTTTGTTTGAGTCGAATAGGCTCCGAAACTACTGGACCGATTTGAAAAATTCTTTTGCTATTGGAATCTTACATTATTTCTGCTGAACATAGGCTACATTTCATTTTGGAAAAAAGTAGGGTTCCGTAAGATATTTGAGTTTTTCGGACGCAAGGTGTAAAAAATCAGCTAGAAAAGTTACTTATTTTGCGTACGCTGCCTAAACTATAAACGATAGAACCATAAAATGTTCTAAGTAATTGTAGATCTTATAAATATCTACAAAAAAGTCCGCGACACACTATACCTATCTATGTCGAGTGAGGCACAATAACCATTTATTTATTTAAAAATCCTGAATTTTTTTTGGACTACATTAAAACGGATATATTTTACTCACGCTATTAATCCTTATCAAAATAAATTATTTTATCACTAAGTACAGTTTATGTAGATAATATTTGGTCTTTGAATGATTAAAATTGGACGTTTGGTTTTGAAATTAAGGCGAAATTAAAATATTACGATAGTGGGCGTCACCAAAGCGCGTGCGGGGAAGACAATATTCTGTTGTAGAAATGAAAATTCTATACTTAGAAGATATGAAATGACACTCGAAATTACACCTTTGTCACTACATCGCTATAGAAGCCAAAATGTGGTATATTTATCTTCTTCCAACCTAACATCTGGTGTATAAAATTTTTTCCCCCACCCCTCTAAGAGGACAAAAGAGGGGGTCAGATTTTGTATCTAACTTTTTTCTTTAACACGATAACTACTGATCCGATTTGCATACGGTTTTCACGGATTTGCATACGGTTTTCACAGATATATTATATTTGTCTTCTTCCAACTCAACATCTGGTGTATAAAAATCCTCCCCCCCCCTCCCCTCTCAACCCTCTCTGGGGACCAAAGAGGGGTCAGATTTTGTATACAACTTTTTTCTTTAGTGGACTTACTTCATATTAGGTATTAACTGTGTTTTTCAACTTAACATCTGGTGTATGACCTTCCCCCCCACACCCTCTTAGGGGAAAAAAGAGGGGGTAAAACATGTATTAACTGATGATGTAGAAAATATACTTTAAATGGCAAAACAACGTTTGCCGGGACAGCTAGTATTATATACAGATGTAAATAAATAGATAAGAATATGTACCTAGGTGCTTTTAAAGCACCTATTAAAAAAAATTAAAACCGCACCATAAGAAAATTTTACCTAATTTTAAGTAAGGAAAAAGTAAAATAGGCTTTATTAAATTAAAGATAATAGAATACATTTACAGTATTTTTTAAGAAAGCTCCTGAAAAATGCGTTGTATTTTTTGGATTAAGTATGTACTTCCTCTTGAGTTATTAAATGTACGAACCGTAGGTCAAAACAATTTTTTTTTTGATTATTATATTATATTGGAATACTGTAATATTTTACGTAGTTTTTTTAGGGTTTCGTACCCAAAGGGTGAAAACGGGACCCTATTCACGAGACTTCGATGTCTGTCCGTCTGTCTGTCTCCAGGCTGTAACTCATGAACGGTAATAGCTAGAGAGTTGAAATTTTCACAGATTGTGTATATCCGTTGCCGCTATAACAACAAATACTAAAAGCAAAATATAATTAATATTTAAGAGGGGCTCCCATACAACAAACGTGATTTTTTGGCCTTTTTTGCTCTATATCAATAATAGCAACAGGTAGGCCCTTGAAGTTTCCATAAAATCCTTAGTTTTATTTGTACTTTAATATTTAATAATATTATTAAAATAAAATAAAAAATTAAGGGGGGCTCCCATACAAAAAACACGATTTTTGGTCTAATTTTGCTCTACAATGGTACAGAACCCTTCTTGCGCGAGTCCGACTCGTACTTGGCCGATTATTTATGTTTACGTACGTTTACGTACGTTTTTTTTATGTAGAATATTTTTGGAGGAACATACATCCAATAATTTCTGATGACGCTTTCTTACAGAAGAAAAGGCCTTAGAGTTGACTGTACTTTTACCCTGAAACTTCATATTACAGTAATGCGAACAAATCCATGAGATATCAGGGAGTCGAACCTGCACCCTCTCGATAATGTCTAACCACTAGGCCATCGGGACTCCATGTCACAATAATGCGATCAAATCCACGAGGTGTCGGAATTACGCGGTGTTTGAGCCAATTTCATTATCTAGAGTGCTCTTCAGATTTAATAACCGCACTCCATGATACGCCGTACTTCCAGATACGCCTTATGGCTATGATAATAAAGTTCAAAGTATACATTGCGTCACATTACATCGTGACGTGTCAGGGCTTTTACAAATGTTTATTGGCCGAATAGCCACTCGAGCTGCAATGACATTGGCGTCAATGGTAGTGGCTAGTAGCTAATAGTAATGGTCTCACATCGCACGTAAATTTCTCCATTGTAAATTAAGGCTGCGTTTCCACCAGAGATGTGTTGCGAGGAATGTGTTTTTGAGGCCCAATAGAATATCTTCATTGACGTGAGCTTGCCGTGAACTCGCTCAACGCAGCGATTCTATCGGATCTTAAAAACACATTCCTCGCATCACGTCTCTGGTGGAAACGTAGCCGGGGGCCGTACCACGAAACCGTTTTGAGAATCAAACAATCGTACGAGAATGCCGCATCCTACTCTAACAAACGAGAAATTACGTTGTTAGAGCAGGACGCGGCATTCTCATCCGATTATTTGAGTCACAAAATGGTTTCGTAGTAGGCCTACAGGTGTTTTTCCGTTCATCGCGGTTCGCGACCGCAACCGATAAAAATTAAAATAAAATGTCGCTTTATGAATTATGCTATAGGTTTCATTTTCTACCGACATTAGTCTACCGAACGATGTCGTCGCTGCTTTGTAATAGCGTAGAGCAAAATTAAACCTAAAGCCTAGTTCGTAGAGTAGCATTTTATTTGGATTTTTGTCGGTTGCGGTACTTGTACTATTATCTATTCTGTGGTTGCGGTCGCTTGCAACAAGGATCGGAAAGCCACCTTAGAGCCTGAAATTCTGAACCTACACTTGTCGCTTTTAGTCGTCACTTGTTTTACTAGTACTACTATAAATAAACTATTCATAGTACAGATAAGCATCTACAACCTTGTTTACAGACCACAGTAAGAGTAGTTAATAATATTGCTTGAGTAGGCTAAATACCTAAGGAAACTACTCATTAAAAATAGCACTCTTAGGACAGCTGCCAATTTAAAAAATCATCCTGTGACGTAGTTCCCAAAATTAGAAGGTTTTAAATGAATTACTATAATAAGTTCAAACGGTGATGAAATTTTCGAACTTTGATTGATGAGTTGTTACGGAATTCTTCAGAATTATGTTCATCACGTAGATACTTACCTAATTTCTCTGAAGTTTCCTAAATGCATTTTGCTCATTTAAAGCAAAAGCACAAAATTGTGAAATATTATTTGAAGAAGTTAGATATTAACAGGAATTTGTAGAATTTATAAATACCACAACAGATGGTAAGCTTATGAAATAAGATCAATATATTTAATCTATTTAATATCTATTTAAATAAGTACCTAATAAAAAAATTAAGTGTTTTAAAATGTTTCTACGTGTTTCCGAGAAGGTATTTCGCCTTCACGTCAAGCCAATTTTTAAGCGTATTAGACAAAGACAACAAACGGGTCGTTTAGTGTTTTGTTCTTGTAAGGTACGTCGTTACAAAATATCTTGACAAACTTCTAGATGGTGTACCTTTTTTCAGGATAAAGTTTTCAAAGAACCTTAACATTAAACCTTTTAAAGGTTAAATCAGTAAAGTGATTACGTAAAAAACTAAAGAGGTTTCAATCGAGTTCCCTTCCGTTTCCTGCAAGATATTAATTAAATGAAAATCTTGACCCCAGAGAATGGTATTATCACAATAGACAGAAAGAACCAGTAGGCCGACGAAGTATTCTCAAAATTCATACGTTTGATGTATCATATCGGCCGACACGCGCTGCGTTGCTGACTGCTGAGCCGTTCGTAGCATGCTTGCATGCGTTGCAGCGGTACTACGAGGTGCAACCCGCAGATTTATCAGTTTCTTTGAAGTCGGCCTACTGGTTCGTTCTATACATGTCTTGTCATTCTGTATGTATATTATGGTATTATTGAATCGCGTTGCGCTCGGCTGCCTCATCCTTGTTTGAAGCTGTTGACCGAGGATCCGCAAGAGATGATTTAAAATGTCACGGATTCATGGAATATGAAGAGATATTTTCGTTAAAACAACCAATTATTGACAATTGAATTTGTATAACAGAAAATCTTATTATTGGCATAATATGGTGGCTTTAGTTAATACTCAAGCAGTAGTAGTTAATAGCCATATTTCAAAAAAACTTGAGAGGTGTTAAGGGACACCCGAATGGTTACTTTCTATGAGAGAGAGTGAGAGAAACAGAGAAACGCGCACACCGCACGGCTTACAACGATAGCAAGAAGTGTCGTTACAACTTTTGGTCTTATTTTTTTTCCATCTAGCCCCCTTTCGCAACGCGCGATAAGGAACTTCGTTCCAAAATCTTTTATAAAATAACGGGGCAAACTAGCAAACGGGTTACCTGATGGAAAGCAACTACCGTCGCTCATGGACAATCGCAACATTAGAAGAGCTGCAGGTGCGTTGCCGGCCCATCCATAAAGTACCATTTATGAGACGACATGCCAACAACGTAGTTGTTTTCCCTACAATAATGAATAATAATGAGCTCGCAATTTTATCAGCAATTATCGCCATTTCTGCTGCCTATTAAAAATTCGCCCTATATAATATCTAAATACTTGATAATAATATAATATGGATAGGAAAATAGGAATGAAAATAGAAGTTAAAAACTTAGCATACGAATATTAATTTTATTTTGTTAGACGTTGTTTACAAACTAACCCGTCGATCGTGGAAAACGAGACACAATAGATATTCTATTGTGTCTCGGTCACCGGAGACCGTATGGGGCTTGATGAATCAATGTATCATTTATTTCAATCCGAAGACAATAATAATTATTATTGTTGCATGTGTTAGAGTTAGGTGTGCACTAAAGGAACGACCGTTTGGAAAACTTCCCTACGTATATGAACCGCAACGGAATCTCCGTAGTTGCTGGTCGTTCTCACCTCCACAGGAAAACTTTCAGTTTATAAAAAATGACGAGTCTGGCTGTCGCTGGCTCTTACTCTATAAAATACAGATAATAGACATAGTCAGCTTCATCCATGGACATACAAACATACATTTACGTAATTTTTTAGACTTTAGATCGACCATCTGAATGAATGTACCGTCATTGCACAACTATAGGCCAGATTTCTCGCAGCTCGTGCGGATATGGGTTTAATCTAACATTACGTTTTTATATAGAGTAAATATATTAATATTTTCCTTTGTCTATGGTTTTTATGACATCAAAGGCAGATAGCAGCTATTAGCTCAATCATAGTGAGCTGATAGAAATACTTTACTTTAATAAAGGTACCATCGAAAAAATTTATTCATAGGCAGTTGACGGACCTACGTCATTTGGCCGGATTATGACAATCACAGAACAGATTTACTCCTAGCGGAGAAGAACATTGACTTAGTACAAAAAATTCTCGCGAATACTTCAACGCCATCTATTGGCTAGCCCCCATCAACTTCACGAACCCGCGAATTTTGAACGTATGTCAATTCGTAGGGTTCTCTTATGTTGCCAATTCTGTCGTGGGGAATAGTGATTGTAATTGATACACTGAAGTTAATTATGTAATATTGTCCCGTAGCCCGGGCACGGGAACAATAAATTTAGAGGCTAAGAGAGATGAATAAAAAAATACTATTAACAATTAACAAATTTATTTAGACTAAAATAAAAGAAACCTAGACAGCGGAGAGCGGGTACGCGGGGAACGATTAGATTAGCCTCAGTCTCTTTTCTAGACCTCTAATATACGGGTCGTGGGGGAAAACACTGCACTTAACTCGCACAAGTCAGCAACGAGCGGGACTCCAGCTCCGCAGGTCTCCAATTGTTCTCGTCAGCGCGCAGTGGTTGGGGCCGGCTGTTATTGCCCTAGTAGGTCGGCACCCGCAGAGGTGGCAAGTTCAATGTGTGGCTCCGGGTAGGGGCGTCAGACAGACGGCATGGGCAGCACGTGGTCGTCTCGGGGCGGCGATAGGCCGAGCTCTCGTAGCCCAAACAGAGTTTGGCTCGTAGCCCAAACAGAGTTCCAAACAGAGTTCCAAACAGAGTTCCCCTGGAACGTTACGGACCAGAGCCTTAGGAGGAGTGTTCACGCTGCTGATGGCCCGCCAAGCACGTGTTTCCCGAAGACCGGAGAGCACGTGGTTGTGGGTCCATCACAAACGTTACTTACTCATAAAAAAAACAGTAATAATTTAGACACAAAAAGTAAAAATACTACAGTAGTAATAAAAAGGTTAACGAACTTTTGACAACGAAAACTAGGTCATTGCCAATTTTGTTATGACAGATAGAATACCAAAATAATAATATTATGACCACGGCAAGAAAATCTAGTTTGCATGTTTAATATTTTAAAATAGAATCAAATAAAACAAGTAAAAGAAAGTGAACACGTGGCCTGTCACAAAAGACAAAGAAATTTACAATTTAGACAAAATACTTGATTTTCGCCACAATAAAAACAAAAACAAAATGCAGAATTACAGTTAAATAGTAAAATGAATTAAACGACAAATAACTAGAAAAATTCTACAAACACGACACATAACATATAACACTCACCAATATTGGGGATGATTTTGAAGTGGAATAAAAAGGATTTTTACAAGATGTCGCCCGGTTTTTATAGTTCCGGGACGACATATTTTTTTTAATGTTGCCAGTTAATAAGTGTTAAAGGAATAAAGATAGAAAGTCTAAGTTTACTCCGAGTTAATGTAATATTATATGTTTTAAGAAAATAACTTCAGATGTTATTGATAATAATCAATCCTTTTATTTAATCCGGAAATAATTAAATAAAAGGGGAAAATATAGCATAAAAAGGATATCGTAAAAACTGTAGTAGATGCACCATTATCCAAGAGATGGCGCTACTGACCTCATTTCGAGTTATCTTCAGCTCTAAATCTGTTAGGCGTAAAAGTTAAAAAATCGCCTAATAGATGTCGCTATGCGACATATCCCCCCTCGCTAGCTAAGGATTTTTCATGATAAAGGAAAAATCCTGAAAATAGCTAAGCTAGAAAAAGTGGGAAAACAAAGGTACTAAAACAAAGGGGAAAAAAGCAAAAATAATAGCCCTTTGGAAAAAAAATAATAATAGCAGCCCTTTGGAAAAAAAAGGAAAAAATTTAAATAGCTTCCCTTTATGAAAAAAGGAAAAAAGAAACCGCCTTTTAGAAAAAAAAAGGGAAAAAAAATACAAACTATTAAAAGTTTGAAAAATGAGGACAAAATGGAAAAAAAAAAATATTTGGGGAAAATGGTGAAATGGGAAAATGGTGAGACAATTCCTGTGTCAGCGCGCGAGTAATTTTGACCAGAGGATTCATAAATCACTTACATACATCAACTTACATTTTTGCAGCTCGGTCATATACAAAGACGCGAGACGCCCTAGCACACGAGTATTATCCTACGAATATGAGAAGGATAACACCCAAAAAAAGGTCGTAGATGGTACTGTACACAACTATAACGTTTGATTTAGCAAACGATACAGCAACTAAGCAAGGCGCGAGACAAAAGGTCTTACCTAATTAAACAAAAAAAAATTAAGGTTAAATGAAAAAGAAAATTAAAATTTAAAATTTTTAGATAATTTAAGGTCTTTTAAGTGCCAAACACCAAGGTCTTTACCTTGCATGTCCTGCAATTCGTAAACCAAAGGAGAACGTTTACCTACGACTCTACATTTTATAAATTTAGGTGCTAACTTTTTACTAAAGTATTTATCTTTATCGCTAAGGAAATAAGTTTTCTTAAAAACAAAATCTCCTACGTTAAATTCGGCAGGCTGGCGACGTAAATTATACTGCGAGGTGTTCTTAACGTGGGCTTGCCAAAGACGCATCTGTACGTTGTCAAAGATGGACGACATACAACCTAGATTTTCTGCGTAGGCGTCGCGAGGTGCAAAAATAAGGTCGTTGGTGCTGTCGGTATCGAGGTAGTGAGAACCGCAGGACACCAATTCCCTACCGAAAGTTAGAAATGACGGTGTGAATCCTGTCACCTCGTTTACAGAGTTATTAATGGCAAATTGTATCTCTGGGATATGTAAATCCCAAGACCTATGGTCGTCTTCCACGTAAGTAGAGATACATGTAATAATGGTTCTATTATACCGCTCGACAGTATTAACCTGAGGAGTATAACGCGGGGTTAAGTACACTTTAGGAATGTTATATTTTTTAAAGAGCCTATTAGTCTCATTGCTAATAAACTGGGGACCGTTGTCCATAATTACAGTTTGAGGAATACCGTGAACTAAGAAAACGTTTTCCTCTAAAATTCTAGTAATAATATCAGAAGTAGCACGTTTCATAGGAAAGATAAGACAAAATTTAGAAAAACAACACGTAACAACTAAGATAAAATTGTTACGCCTCCTAGTAACAGGCAGAGGTCCCATTATATCCACAGAAATGACCTGAAAAGGTCGCGCACAGTCTTTAGGTCGGCCCATCTCGCCTAGGACTTTATGGTTCTGGGACTTGTACTGCAAACATTTGGAGCACTGCGAAACATATGCAACTATGTCACGGTACATGTTCGGCCAAAAGTAATTTAGAGCGAGCCGCCTATAGGTTTTAAAAATTCCCATGTGACCAGCAGTAGGTTCATCATGGTTAGAACGAATGACATCAGTACGAAATTCTTTAGGTACTACCTCTTTCCAAGAAAACTCGGAAGTTAAGTTATGTTTATTTTTAGATAGTCTAAACAATTTATTATCTTTAATAGAAAAGTTGGGGAAAGAAGTTGGCGAGCTATTACAGCCGTTAAAAATATTCAAATACCAGGTATCAGTACCGGTATAGTTTTTCCAAGAGGTAGAAATAGCATTAACAGTTACCGCGCGAGAAAGAGCGTCCGGAATAACATTGTCACTGCCTTTACGGTGTTTAATTTCAAAGTTAAATTCCGACAACCTAATACACCAGCGGGCTAGTCTGCCAGTGGGGTTGGACAAGGACAAGAACCATTTAAGAGCACTATGGTCAGTATAAACAGTGAACTTTTTACCGTTCTCTAAGTAACAGCGCCAATGTTCCAAAGCTACTAAAACAGCTAACGTCTCACGCTCAGTGATGCCGTAAAGTCTCTCCTGCTTGGTGAGTGAGCGACTCATGTAGGCGACGGGGCGTTCCTTGCCATCGAACTTTTGGGTGAGCATGGCCCCTACACCGTAGCTACTGGCGTCCGTATGTACTTCGAAGGGTTCGTCGTACTTCGGACAGCGCAGTACCGGCGCGGAGACCAAGCACTCCTTCAGTTTGGTGAACGCCGCGTCCGCCTCTGAAGTCCACTCAAAAGGAGGGGCATCCTTACGCGTAGACGTAAGCTTATTTAAGGGCCCTGCCAAAGTACTAAAATTAGGCACAAACCGTCTGTACCAAGTGGCAGTACCAAGAAAACGCTTAACACTCTTTCTACAAGTGGGCGTAGGAAAATTAACAATCGCGGCGACCTTGTCAGGGTCAGTACGAAGACCGTTGCCGTCGATAACATAACCTAGGTATTTTAATTGAGGCCTAAAAAATTTACATTTTTCAAATTTTATAGTAAGGTTAGCCTCTCTGAGAGTTTGAAGAACTCTCAGGAGCGTAGCTACATGCTCGTGAAAGGTTTCACTAATGATAACCACATCGTCAACATAACAAAAGGTTTTAGGGCCAAAACTACCGAATAGGGAGTCCACCAAACGTTGTTGCGTGGCGGGTGCGTTGGTCAACCCGAAAGCCATACGCTTAAATCTAAACATCCCGCGACCAGGAACGTAAAAAGCGGTCTTATCACGGTCGGACTCCTCAATAGCCGTTTGCCAGAAGCTGTTAGAAAGATCAATAGTTGACAAGTAATGAGCGTCATGTAAACTATCTAAGATTTCAGAAACGTAAGGTAAGCTATAGGCGTCTTTCTTAGTTACAGAATTTAATTTTCTACTGTCTAGACAGAACCTAAACTCGCCAGTCTTTTTAGGGACAACTAGGACAGGAGAACTCCACGCAGATTGACACGGTTCGATTACATCCATCGCCAACATTTCGTCAACCTGTTCAGCCAGAATCCGCTGTTTTTCAGGCGACATCCTATAGTAACGTTGGCGAATGGGCAACGCGTCACCGGTGTCAATCTTGTGGGTTATCAAAGAATTTAACCCTAAGCCCTTCTCTTCAAAAGAAATCGACTTAAATTGTCGAATGATATCATCGGCCACCGAACGCTCCGAGGGGTTAAGATGTTCGTACCCATTGATAACCGGTTTGGTCACTGGATTAGAAGTGACGTTTTGTTCGGAAGCCGCACTAGTAATAGAATTAAGGTATTTAGGGCAAAGCTTAAAAGTACGCCAAAAGTCGATACCTAAAATAAGGTTGCTAGTAACCTCTGGTACTACATAAAATTTTAATAAGTGAAATTGATCTTCAAAAGTAACAGGTAAATTTATATAACCGATAGATTTTAAAGTTTGACCACCAGCTGCAAAAATAGAAATATTATTATTATCAGTTATGAGCTGATAACCTCTATTAATAATATCTAAATGAGAATTATTTCCCAGTAAAGAAATGCAAGAACCGGAATCTAAAAGACCGCACATGCGAAAAGAGTCTATAAGTATATTGACATAAGGTCGAGAATCAGAGTTATTATCCCGGACCGTGTTCACTGAATAGTATTTAAAAAACATGCCTACAGTATTGAGCCATTGTTTCCAATCTTCTAGATCGGTAGTGTGGCTAGAAGGCTGAACACGATCCGAACTAACTAGTTTTTTGGACCGGTAGGAGTAGGCTTGCGGCAACGAGAGCAAGTAGGAAGTTTAACACCTGGACTCCCACAGCCAAAACAAAATATTTCTGACCTATCCTTAGGACATTCTTCAAAAGTATGAGAATCAACTTTACATCGAAGACAAAATTTTGGAACCGATTGTAAACTAGAAACTTGTTTGTTTTTGTTATTATTAAAATTATTAGAATTAAAATTATGAGAATTAAAATTATCAGAATTAAAATTATGAGAATGTTGCCGAAACTGTTTATTTAATTTGAAATTATTAAAAGAATTATTATTATTAGGTTTACCACTAGATTTATTTTCACTACTAGGTTTATAAGCTAGGTCCGGTGCCAAAGTCTCCGTTGTGACCTTCGGAGGTTCGTGGTACAACGTTAACCGAGACTGCACATCCTCATAGTTTTTGCAGACCGACTTCAGCTGTTCTATAGAAGTAACCCCAGGAGACGAAGCTAGTATGTTAGCGTAGCAAGGTTTAATATTATGGAGAAGTATCTCTAACTTCTCACCCTCCTCGACCGGCTTAGTGAGGCGAGAGAAGAGGCCCTCCATAATAGCTACATAAATAGTGATGTTTTCTGTTTCGCCCTGTGTACGACTACGAATCTCATTCATTAGCCTGTATTCGTAACTAGGCTTGTCAAAGTCAGCATACAAAAGGTTTAAAAGCTCTGCCCAACTATTAACTTTTCGGTAGATGCTACGGTACCAATGCAAGGCATCACCAGTAAAGAGGTCAAAAGCATGAGAAAGAATTTTAGAATCCTCAACGTCATGTTGTGTACAGTACTCATTAACACGAGATATGAAAGCACGGACACAAGACTTGCCATCAAATTTAAGTTTAAGATCTGAAAATAATTTTTTATTCTCACACTGTACTGTGATATTCAGTGGAGGTACAGTGGAAGAAGGAGTAGAACCAGGCAAAACAGTGCAACTACCAGAGTTTTTAAGTTTATTAAGTAAACCCAAATAATTTTGAAAAGTATCAAGGCAACTATTGTAACTATCAATAAAAGGATCATTATTAGAAATAGAAATTCTATTAATTCTATACTCCAAATGTACTAAGTAGTTCTCCGCCCGGAGCAACGCATTGGGAGCTGGGTGAGAGTCGAGTTGTTGTTTGACTTTGTCAAGCGTAGCCTCAACTCCCAACAGGTCGTCTCGGACGGGAATAGTAGACTCTAAAATGTCCTCCGATGGATATTCCTCGACCAGTTTTGAAATTTGCTTTCTTAAGTCAGCAACAGTAGCAGCTGGTGTTTCATTTCTAATAAGTACTTCATACTCCAACTCAGACTTTTGGAGTGAAATAAATTTAATTTTGGCAGACATATTTAAAAAGTTAAATTTCAGAGAAAAAAAAAAAAATTTAAAGTTAATTTCTCAAAAGTTAAAAAAAAATAAAAAAAGAAAACCCTACTGGTGAGTGAGATATACTGTGTTTGTAGATATCACAAAACAATCTAAACAAAAGTATAAAGTATTGTACAACTTAATACTTTACACAAAATAACAGAACAAGAACACAACAAGTTACTGACTGACTGACTGTTTAAGTAAAATTATATATTTAAAATAAAAGTGAAATGCCGCAAAAAAATTAAAAGTTAAATTTAAAAAGTTAAAGTTAATTGGCAAATATTAATCAATAAAAAGGCAAAGAGAATTTAGAATTTTGAGGTTAAGTTTGTGTTTGGTGAAATTATTTCCAAAAAAATTAAAAGCCAAAACACATAAGTGTTACAGAAGGTAACACTGCTGTGTGCGCAAGAAAATGTGTGTATGAATGAGTGAGGGTGTGTAGGGGGTGTGTAAATGTGTAGTGTAGTGTAAATATTATATATATATAGAATTTAAATATTTAACAATTTAAGAGGCAACAGTGCCACAAAAGTTAAGTGGGAATATTCCCAAAAAGGAGAAATAACCAGCAAGGGTATATTTCTTTAAAAAGTATGTATATACCTTTTACAGAAAAGGTATATATAAAAGAGTATAAATATAACAGAATACTATAAATAAATTTAATATATTGTATAGTAAGAGGTGTCTTTTTCTGCCTCTTACACAATCTGGACACCAGCAGAATGCGGCCAATTCTACCCCGGGCCGATACAGGGATTAAAATAGTTAAAATAAAAAAATACAAAAGAACTTACTGGAACAGTCAGTACAGTAGGACAACACAAGACACACACACACACTGAACTCACAACCACGCTGAGACCAAGAAACGACTGAGGCTAATATATAAGTTAAAAAAAACCGAGTGGGCGCCAATTGTCCCGTAGCCCGGGCACGGGAACAATAAATTTAGAGGCTAAGAGAGATGAATAAAAAAATACTATTAACAATTAACAAATTTATTTAGACTAAAATAAAAGAAACCTAGACAGCGGAGAGCGGGTACGCGGGGAACGATTAGATTAGCCTCAGTCTCTTTTCTAGACCTCTAATATACGGGTCGTGGGGGAAAACACTGCACTTAACTCGCACAAGTCAGCAACGAGCGGGACTCCAGCTCCGCAGGTCTCCAATTGTTCTCGTCAGCGCGCAGTGGTTGGGGCCGGCTGTTATTGCCCTAGTAGGTCGGCACCCGCAGAGGTGGCAAGTTCAATGTGTGGCTCCGGGTAGGGGCGTCAGACAGACGGCATGGGCAGCACGTGGTCGTCTCGGGGCGGCGATAGGCCGAGCTCTCGTAGCCCAAACAGAGTTTGGCTCGTAGCCCAAACAGAGTTCCAAACAGAGTTCCAAACAGAGTTCCCCTGGAACGTTACGGACCAGAGCCTTAGGAGGAGTGTTCACGCTGCTGATGGCCCGCCAAGCACGTGTTTCCCGAAGACCGGAGAGCACGTGGTTGTGGGTCCATCACAAACGTTACTTACTCATAAAAAAAACAGTAATAATTTAGACACAAAAAGTAAAAATACTACAGTAGTAATAAAAAGGTTAACGAACTTTTGACAACGAAAACTAGGTCATTGCCAATTTTGTTATGACAGATAGAATACCAAAATAATAATATTATGACCACGGCAAGAAAATCTAGTTTGCATGTTTAATATTTTAAAATAGAATCAAATAAAACAAGTAAAAGAAAGTGAACACGTGGCCTGTCACAAAAGACAAAGAAATTTACAATTTAGACAAAATACTTGATTTTCGCCACAATAAAAACAAAAACAAAATGCAGAATTACAGTTAAATAGTAAAATGAATTAAACGACAAATAACTAGAAAAATTCTACAAACACGACACTTATCATATAACACTCACCAATATTGGGGATGATTTTGAAGTGGAATAAAAAGGATTTTTACAAGATGTCGCCCGGTTTTTATAGTTCCGGGACGACATATTTTTTTTAATGTTGCCAGTTAATAAGTGTTAAAGGAATAAAGATAGAAAGTCTAAGTTTACTCCGAGTTAATGTAATATTATATGTTTTAAGAAAATAACTTCAGATGTTATTGATAATAATCAATCCTTTTATTTAATCCGGAAATAATTAAATAAAAGGGGAAAATATAGCATAAAAAGGATATCGTAAAAACTGTAGTAGATGCACCATTATCCAAGAGATGGCGCTACTGACCTCATTTCGAGTTATCTTCAGCTCTAAATCTGTTAGGCGTAAAAGTTAAAAAATCGCCTAATAGATGTCGCTATGCGACAATATATATTGGTTACTAAAAATACAAGGATAATTATTAACAGGTAGAGTTTTACAATTAAAGTACAGACACATGTGCCTCTGTCTCAAGCGGATTTTATTGATAACTAAAATTGGGTTTAGTTTTACACTAGCAAGAAACTTGTAGCAAATTAAGTTTCTTACTAATGTAAAACTAAGTTACAATAAAAACAACATATAAAATGAAAGTCATATTTTATTTTCAAATATAAAATACCTATATACACAGTTTCTTTATAATTTTGTTCTTATTTCTTAATATGTACCTGTAGACTCAGGTGAATTTAAGCTTCTAAAGTTCTAACAGTGATTAGGGTTAAGACATTGGCGATTCACTAAGTAGCCAGTTTTAAAAAAAGAAGGAGAAGAAGATTAAAGAAGGAGAAGAAGAAAAATAGGTTATAAATTTATGGATTCGGAATCCTGAATATTATGCTATGTCCTTTCTCAAACTCAAAAGCATCTCCATACCAAATTATTGGTCTTACCCCTTTCAGTATTAAAACCTTATTTACACGAATTTATAACTTAAATGTTCACATCAAATGCAAAGTCACTATCACACAATTTTCACAGCACTAAAGCACGGAGAGAAGCACAAAACACGGAGGAACCGAATCCTAACTCAATGTTAATTGGCGAGCACAGTTTAGTTATTGGAATAATTACAAAAGAACGGAATTACAACAAAAAGCAAAGTCAATGGCAGACATTTTCCTTGTGACAAAATTACACAGAATATTCTACTATACTACGTACTCATTGAGGTGCCCAGTTGAAAAAATTATGATTTTTAAAATATTTTTTCATTGGCATCTCAGGTCTGGCCCCCGTTTCATGATTGGCTAGGGAGCTGACCACCCCTGATGACAATTCAATGCTGATCTGTCGAGTGTCCGATGGGTTGGACAATGGACAATGGACATATCGTGACCAATTTACATGGGTCCGCCATCTTCCTATATATGAATCTACTTCTCTGCTTACAAGTTTCAGAATAAATCTACTTTAAGATGTTAAGGGCCTGTTTCACAACTTCCTGATAAATTATGGATAGGCTATCCACCACTTAAATAATTGACAGATGAAATATGGAGAATCTGTCAAAAAAAGTTGTGAAAGCCTATCCGACACTTTATCAGGGAGTGGTAAAACAGGCCTAAACCTTACTTACATCTACGTAACTATTTATGATGATGAGATGATATTCGAAAGTTGCTTAAGCATCAACGACGGGTACATCAGCGCTCTTCAGTAGCGATATCTTGAACTGCAGTAGCACGATCAGGTATATAGCTATCATGCTTATAGCCTGCAAATATATTTAAAGCTATTAACACTATAATATAGGATTTGTAATAGAACATACAGCGTGTAACAAAGCAAAGTGATTTGTTGGAGAGCCATGCTTCGGCACGAATGGGCCGGCTCGACTGGAGAAATACCACGGGCTCACAGAAAATCGGCGTGAAACAGCGCTTGCGCTGTGTTTCGCCGAGAAAGTGAGTTTACCGGAGGCCCAATCCCCTACCCTTTTCCCTTCCCTACCCTCCCTTATTTCCGTCCCTACCCTCCCCTATTCCCTTCCCCACCCTCCCTACCCTATTACCCTATTCCCTCGTAAAACCCACCTGCAGCTCTTCTGATGTTGCGAGTGTCCATGGGCGACGGAAGTTGCTTTCCATCAGGTGACCCGTTTGCTCGTTTGCCCCCTTTTTTCATAAAAAAAATACTTTAGGGTGTGTAATAGGACATACCATTACTATTTACTGTAATGATTTCATGCTAGAGCCAGCACCAGCAACCAGCACAGACAGTAAACAAAAATTTTATTCGATGATTGACAACGTTTCTGTCATTATCATTATTATTAAGAAGACAACACTGTGCCTGAGGGTCGAGCGTCTGCAGTCTCGCCAAATGTTAACTTTAGCTATAATAATAACTATATGGACGCTTCACACCACATCGGTCTGGCCCCGTGCTTAGTACCTGAAGGACTTGGGTTACAGGTACCAGACAACGGAAATATATTTAATACTTTTATACTATACATAATATATTCAAGATTTTTATTATATGATCCACATATTTAGTACACATCTATGACCCAGGAACTTTCGAAAACTTTTTGTTCCGTCGGCGGGATTCGAACCCGCGACCCCCGGCTTGAGCTGAACTGAACTGAACCAACAGCCTACCAACTGAGCCACAGAGGTCGTCATACAATAAATAATAAATAACTAATTAGGTAGGTACTTTGTCTAAACTCATATCTAGCAGAGCAAAAATATAAAGGATTCCCGCCATATTCCGTCTTGCGCACACGAAGTCGCGATCAATATTTAGTGAAAATAATATTATTATAATAAGGTAAAGATAGATATAATTGTTAAGTACAGTTTCAAGGGTAAGTAATTGAATAAACGCGCTCTCTCACCACAACCTGACGCCAACTTAAAGCTTACTCGGCAATAATAAAACAAACATTGATCAAATTAATATTGTTCAATCAAACTTGGATTCAATATCAGCAGTATTTTAGATGTCGACATAAATATCGTTATAATAAATGAAAATAAACCAGCACCTGTTAGTAAATTAATATTTTGTAAGGTAAGGTTAGGTAATCTTTAATTTCTGTTTAGTTTGTGTTTTGAAATTGTGCATGAATTCTTCCTTATTATTTGAATATTTCTAGAACACGTCACTATTTTTCATTAATATTCATTAATCATTACTCATTAAAAAAAAAAACATTTTTCTTATTTTAAATTTTAAACCCATTATTCCTGTCATTAAAATTTAAAAAATCTAAAATGGCACTTATTTTTTTCAAATTTCCGCGGCAAAAGAATAATTATCGTTTGTCTCATACCGAAGTGAGCAGCTCTCTATTGACATGAGCGTATCCTTTGAGGCTGACCACGGCTGGGTTCATCTCAATAGCCTGGATGAAGTGATCGATCTGAAAATAAAACCTTTTATTCGCATTTTCATTAGACGAATCTTGTTAATCCCGCCTTTATGGATGAGTATGATCATCATTTAAGGCTTTGAATAACTGAAAAAATTAAAATAACTACCGTCGCTCTTACGACTAATACGAATCTACAGCTTGTCCATAAAGAATATACATAGACGCCGAAGTCGGAACATTATTTTTAAATCCACATTTAAATCACATAAAAAGTTTTATTTATTTTTTACAAAAAAGTTTAGTGTCTACTCTTTCTTGACAGATTGTAAAAATACCTCTCTGTACTAGAACTTGCCACAAACAAACATACACTGGAACTGATACAACCTTTTTTCGGAAAAAAATTTTGAGAATGATTACGTGAATACCTCTTTCTGCGTAGGTCGGTCAACGGATAACACATCTATCGAGAGTAGAGTATCCTGCACCCCTGCCGCCACCTGTGGACAAAAGTCATAAAATTATTATTTTTTAACAAAAAATTAAAACCGACTTCCAAGGTAAAAACAAAAGTAAGTAATATTCTTAAAAATAATCTAAAAAGAATCAAATAAGCCTAAGCCTCAACTATTTCTGTACTCAATCTTCATGCTTTTGAAGTCGCTACCAGCCCGGAAAAGTTCTGAGATCCTTGACATAGAACTTACGCTAAAGTAAGCTGGTAACCCTTATAGATTCATCATGTCTGTCTGTCTGTCTGTCTGTCTGTCTGTCTGTCTGTCTGTCTGTCTGTCTGTCCAACCGTCCGTCCGACCGTCCGTCCGTCCGTCCGTCCGTCCGTCCGTCCGTCCGTCCGTCCGTCCGTCCGTCCGTCCGTATCCGATCTAGCCAGTAGTTTTTTTTATACGTCATAAATGGTAAACCTTAATCTAAATTTCATTAAATCGACCTAAATATAAAAATAAATCAAAAACCTTTTAATTTCATAAAAATAAACCTTATTGCTGCTGGGTTCCCCTTCATGGGCGAGTCCAACTCGCACTTGGCCGCTTTTTTTAATATAACGCGAGAAGTGAAATAAATTATATTTATGATGATAATATTATAGATTACGATTATAGGTTTTGACTTTAAATATATTTGTGAAATAAATAACAGTTATAAACCAACCATTTATTAATTCTACAATTAACTCAAAAATATTCTTACCCAGTGCAAGTGGGCCAAACAATCTATAATGAGTTTACCGTAACGTCTGTCACTTTCGAAACAAAGGTAATTTAGGAGTTTTCTGTTAAAGTTAATACAAGTGGAACTGGGCGAAAGTCGAGCCGAGTGACAAGAGAACCCCAACTATTTGTAATTAACTTCCTCACAGGTTGATTATAAAATTGTATCCAGCAGTTCCAGCTGTTATGGAACCAATTCACCAATTTATTTGTAGTCTGTATCAGTTTGCTGTCTATTTGTCTATTTCCTATCTTTTTACGCTTAAACCGCAAAACTAATTTTGGCCTTTGCCGAAATATGTTTTGTAGATATTTTAAGTCCCAGCGAGATGCCAGAGTGAATGTCTATTCGCTAACAAGTCGCGATCACACGCTGACACGATATTGGTAAGTATACAGGACCCCGTATAAGGGGGGCGAGCCGGGCATTTTCCCAGAGCGACCAAAACAAGGGGCGGCAAAATTGACTTATTCCTATCTTCCAATCTAGCCATCCACCACCCAAGTTTGGGAATGTTATGTTCTTACCTACTAGGATAGTCGAAATATTGAAGTGTTTATTTCTAGCTCATGACTTACATGGTTTTCTGTATGTGAAGTGCGGTGGAAATGATCTTTGGCCGGAGCGGCTAAGTAGCTAGATCGGGCCCAGTGTAACACTGGGTGTACATTACTACTGTACACTGGTTGTACACTATACACACATGCCACTTTTACCCCCTCCAGTTCGCCCGATATAATCCATCGAACCGCTGACGATTCGCGGCTGACGCTCGAGGGAAACTCTCCGTACCCCGCGATCCCCTCACCCAAAAAATTGGAGGGGTGCATCTTCGTGGATTGCACTGCGTGGATATCTCAAAATTGTGCGATCTATGAATTTTTACTTACTTACTTTCAAGATGGCATAATATTATAGCTTTGTGTACCTTCAGGGTGGACTTGTGCGAGCAGTCGGCGAATATGAAGAGCAGCGTGGAGCAGTAGAGCGCGTCCACGAACAGACCCATCTCCTTAAAGCTGAACCCGAACCCGTGGTCCACGATCTCCGACAGCGCGCCGTACACAGCTATCGTTATGTTGAAGAACCTGGCGATGATGATGATGGTGATGATTTAACCAAATATCGGGTTAAGGTTTAAAGGAGTGAGCACAGAGACGGGGCTCAGCGTGCCGGGGCGCATCGCAAAAATTCGCCTCCATACAATTTGTATGGAGGCAGATGCGTGTATCGCTCACTGTGCCGGGGCGCATCGACGCGGATTTTTGCTCGGCGGATTTCCAACAATGCGACACGGGCCGACACGGCCCGACAAGGCCCACTGCGCCCCGGCAAGCCTCGGCCCTCAACTCAAAATCCGCCAATGCGTTGCGCGCCGACCCGCCCCGGCACGCTTCGCCTCAGTGAGCGTTAAAATCCGTCAATGCGATGCGACCCGACCCGGCAATAGCGTGCTATAGTGCATTTTGCGCTGCGCTGCGCCCCGACCCGCCCCGGCACGCGCCGACAAAGTGTGCGCGAACCCTAAATCGTCATTGTCATCGCCACAAAAACACGTAGTATAATAACAACACGTCATACACGTCTTACTTGGTTATGTTGAAGAACCTGCGTTATTCAATAATCCTTATTGTATGTCTATAAATCGTAGTAAGTATATTATGACCTCCCCTGTGTAATGCACCTTATGCATAAGCTACATTGAGGTACTTAAAAATAACATTCGGCTTAAATTTTTGTTATCAATGAAATATATTTTTAATACATTATAATTTATAATAATTGACCAGTGACCACTGCCTACTAATGACTCTACAAGAAGGTACACAAACTAACTAACCAAAATAAGAAAATTTTATGAATGTAATCTACACACTTTTATAATTCCGTTTCAACTAAAAAGCTGCAAGGACACGGTTTGTGACTTTGTATAATGTCAAAGTTTACTTAATTTCAGCTAAAATGTGTAATGTGTTTTAATCTAACTAGCTTACATTATACACATTTCTACTCCCATGAGGACGAGCTATATTCTCAATGCAATTATGCAAATCTTTACGAATGCAAATAATTTTAATGGATTAAAAAATGTAAAGTTTTAAAGAGAGCCATGCTTCGGCATGAATGGGCCGGCTCGACCGAAGAAATACCACGTCCTCACAGAAAACCGGCGTGAAACAGAGCTTGCGCTGTTTTTCTCCGAGTGAGTGAGTTTACCGGAGGCCCGATCCCCTACCCTATTCCCTTCCCTTCCCATCCCTACCCTCCCTTATTACCCTATTCCATCTTAAAAGGCCGGCAACACACCTGCAGCTCTTCTGATGCTGCGAGTGTCCATGGGCGACGGAAGTTGCTTTCCATCAGGTGACCCGTTTGCTCGTTTGCCCCCTTGTTTAATAAAAAAAAACGAAAATGTGTCTTTCTATCTATCTGTCTGTTTACCTCTTCAAGTCCAAGCCGCTGAACCGATTTTGCTGAAATTTGGTATGGAGATATTATGAGTCCCGGGAAAATATACACCTCCCCCGCGATATGTAAATTTTGGCGCAACGGAGTTGCAGGCGTCATTTAATAATAACATAATTGCTATTAAAATAATATCAAGAAAATTGACCCCAAAAGTACAATTATTACTCTACCGCGTATTTTTCTGTAACATTCGATTACATATGTATAACACTTTTGTTTTAACATTCGATTTGTTCGACTGTAGCCAAGACACAAAGGTAATATATTGACTACTAAATCTACATTGATTATTCACTAAAAATCGCTTACAGCGCAGTCCCGTGATCCCCTATTACATTCTAGTTTATTACTGGAAAACCGCCCGATGTACGAAGGATGCTTTGCAAGAACAAAATTTATTTTCTTCTCCGGCAAAATTTCTGCTTCTTTGAATGCGTTGTAAAAATCTATTCTAAAAACGCAACGCAATGCAACAGTGGGGTGAGCGAAAGTTCTACGTATTCACAACGTTATCGATTACCATCAAATATTGAAATATTTTTCACAGCTCTCATACATTTGACATGTGCCCACCCAGGTCATACATTTTGTAGGCCTTTCGAGCAATATTAAAATCTCAAATTATTTCCGACGGACTTTTTGTATAACTTACGTGCCGCACTATTACAACCAGCACGTTCTATTTTGTCCTAAAAATCAGTCTCAGAATATTATGTTCACCCCATATGGCATATTACACCATACTGAAAAATTTGGCTCCGCTTTATGAGTTAATAGAATCAGGCGTTACTTTGCGGAAATCCATAGCTTAAAATTTAGTTTGTTGTTATTTTTAGCAATATTCCGCGAAATAAACCTCAACCTTTAAGTAAATGAGTGAGTGCACGCATAGGCAGTACGTACAGTCCGCTTCATGAGCTTACATCCCTGTACTTACATAAATAATAATAGTAGCTCCCACACCGGTTTCGGTGACGGTGGCCGGTTTCTTTGAAACCACGCCAGTTACGCAGGAGTAATTTTAAAGTGCCCAAGTGTATGCGCAGTACACAAGAGCACTCTCTATTCCTTTACTCTCATAACCCAGTGGGACGGCAGACCGACACGACCGGCGAGAGATCAGGCGCAGGACCGACTTTTTACATGCCCATCCGACGTATGGATCATCTTACTTGTCAGACAATCGGGTGATCTGATCAGCCTGCATTGTACTCACATGAACAGACAGTATGTGGAGTATGTCCTGGCGTAGGCGTTGCCCAGCGACTGCAGCAGCTCCGACAGGTTCAGCCACAGGTAGCGGTAGCTCGATATCAGCTTCGCCGTGCACTCTATGTTCACGTCCTACGAGATACAGTATCAAAATAATATTATTATTTATATATTTAAAATAAAGGGGCAAACGAGCAAACGGGTCACCTGATGGAAAGCAACAACCGTCGCCCATGGACACTCGAAACATTAGAAGAACTGCAGGTGCGTTGCCGGAATATTTTTTATGAGTGTGGGCCACTTTATTTCTGCCACCCTAGATGTACGAAGTCTGTCGGGCCCCTATAGACGCTGCCGCCACTAAGCTACGCCGCGGCCTACACGGCCTATTTATAAATCCGGGGGTGACAAGATATTATGTCTACAAAATTGATTCCCTGCAGTTTCTGAATTCCTTTGACAGCAGTTAATCGGCTTCCTTTTATCACTCAATAGCAGTATGAATTTTACATGGGACTCCAAACCCCCTAGCCAAGACGTTTTCTTTATCGCTTCTTTATAGAATCGCCGATCAAAATGTTTGGAATTGATTTAAGCGTTCGATAATATTAAGTCGACATTCGACTCATGTTTTGTCAATTCCATTCTATAAATCGTAAACTTCTTGGCTAAGGGCTCAGGCTACTTAGGCCAATCGAACCGTTTAAAAGTTACGTTACACGAGTTAGGTATAACTTTCAAGAACTTATCTGTTATTAAATAAGATTTTTTTCTTTTTAACAAGTTGTAACAATTACAATTTTACTGTCAATAGAGACTATAGAAATCCAAAATCCAAGTTTATGAGAAAATCGGTTTTCTTGCTTTGTTTTTTCGTAGTCTTTCAACTGTAAATTTTAGCAATTAGCTTTTGCCCACGTTTTCGTGCCAAGACGACGACACAGATTTTTAAATTTTATACAATTTGTAACAAAACAAAGTGATAATACGGTTAATGTAGAGTTAGTATCTATCTAGCTGCGTTGAAGGAGCAAATTTTTTTGTCATTTGTATGGGCCAGCGCCTCAGAGTCATGAATTTTCCCATACAAAAGTAAAAAAAGTTTATCTTTCAGCGCTGCAGCCTGTAACTTTCACAGCGAACTCTATGTCTATATACCTACCCATACCATAAAGTTAATATACCTAGCGGAATAGAGAAACAAAGGCCAAAAAGCGAGATGTCACTATCAGTAACACTGCGTGTTAAAAAGAGACGTGTGATACATGACAGCATCACTCTTTTTTTGACGTCCATCAGCCCGCATCAGCCCGGTTGACAAATCTCATAGAATTCATGTTCAATCATGCTTGTGTAAGTGTATACGTACACATATTTTTCACACAGATGAAAACCAATTTCGGTTACGTTTGACAGCTCGTGTTTGTTGCTCTATTCCGCTAGGTATATTAACTTTATGACCCATACACACCCTAAAGTATAAGGCCCGTATAAATAGTCAGTACTTAAGATGCGACCCGGTCTCAAGACGCGGTTCGGCTCTGTGATTAGTCCAAATTTTTACAGCCAACCAATCACAGAGCCTGAACCGTGTCTTGAGACCGAGATGCATCTTGAGTACTGACTATTTATACCGGCCTAAGTGTCACTTAGTTTTGTTACACCGTGTATAAAGTTTTGTGCCTACTTTCTAGTTCTAACTAGACTAGATAAAAAAAAGCGGCCAAGTGCGAGTTGGACTCGCCCATGGAGGGTTCCGCAGCAGCAATAAGGTTAATTTTTATGAAATTATATTATTTTTGATTTATTTTTATATTTCAGTCGATTTAATGAAATTTAGATTAAGGTTTACTATTTATGACGTATAAAAAAAACTACTGGCTAGATCTCGTTCAAACCAATTTTCGTTGGTAGTTTTTATAGTAATATACATCATATATTTTTTTTAGAATTATCATGCCTCTACTTTAGAAATTAGAGGGGGGGGGACACACATTTTTCCACTTTGGAAGAGTCTCTCTCGCAAACTATTCAGGTTAGAAAAAAATGATATGAGAAACCTCAATATAATTTTTGGAGACCTATCCATAGATACCACACACGCATAGGTTAGATGAAAAAAATTTTTTTTTTGTTTCATTAAAGTTTACTATTTATGACGTATAAAAAAAACTACTGGCTAGATCTCGTTCGAACCAATTTTCGTTGGTAGTTTTTATAGTAATATACATCATATATTTTTTTTAGAATTATCATGCCTCTACTTTAGAAATTAGAGGGGGGGGGACACACATTTTTCCACTTTGGAAGAGTCTCTCTCGCAAACTATTCAGGTTAGAAAAAAATGATATGAGAAACCTCAATATGATTTTTGGAGACCTATCCATAGATACCACACACGCATAGGTTAGATGAAAAATTTTTTTTTTTTGTTTCATTAAAGTTTACTATTTATGACGTATAAAAAAAACTACTGGCTAGATCTCGTTCGAACTAATTTTCGTTGGTAGTTTTTATAGTAATATACATCATATATTTTTTTTAGAATTATCATGCCTCTACTTTAGAAATTAGAGGGGGGGGGACACACATTTTTCCACTTTGGAAGAGTCTCTCTCGCAAACTATTCAGGTTAGAAAAAAATGATATGAGAAACCTCAATATGATTTTTGGAGACTTATCCATAGATACCACACACGCATAGGTTAGACCATAGTTAGACGAAAAAAAATTTTTTTTGTTTCAGTTGTACCTATGGGGACCCCTAAAATTTTTAATATTTTTTCCATTTTTGCATCAAAATCTTAATGCGGTTCACAGACTACATCTACTTACCAAGTTTCAATAGTATAGCTCTAATAGTTTCGGAGAAAAGTGGCTGTGACATACGGACGGACGGACAGACAGACAGACAGACAGACAGACATGACGAATCTATAAGGGTTCCTTTTTTGCCATTTTGGCTACGGAACCCTAAAAATCGTAACTCACCCTACGAAAGCACTCCGAAAGACTCTGCGAGGCGACCTTGATGCCCCTACAGTTGATATACCACAACGCGCAGTTCATGTTAATCATGGTGATGATGTGGTAGTATGCCGTGGTGTGGCGCAGCAGGAACCCGTCCAGTAACGCACAGAGGCTGAGGAGGAAGCAGACTGCTAGCAGCAGGCAACCAATGCTGATGATGACGATGGTGGTCTTCAGGTTTGGGAACTTTAGATCTTGGCCAGTCACTCGATAGTATCTCACCTGTTTGAATGAAATGTTTGCAGTAATTCATTTATGCCCAAGAAATTATGTATAATATGGGGATAAAAATCTACTATCCTACATTATTTGTACAAAGTTTTTCCGTGATGTTACACAAATAACCATTAGAAAAGGAAGATAGCATAGATTTAATTAAAATTTTAAATAGCTCTTTCATTAGAGTTCGCTGTAGGCGGGTAAGTAACATTATTTCTATACAACTAGCGCTTATGCTCAGTACTCACATGCGGACGTTTTGCTCGAGAGTTTTACTCCAAATCGAGTAATAATTACTGTGTGGACCGCAAAACTCACAGCTCGAAGGCTCGCATCGAGCCGCTCGAAGGCTCGCATCGAGCCGGCTCGATGGAATTAAATATATCGATTTAGAATAAAAGTATCGAGCAATGCCGAATGTGTGGACGAAATCCCGAGCCGCGGGTTTTGCTCGACGTTATTGCTCGATCGAGCAAAACCTTATGTGAGTACTTAGCATTATACACTATAATAATACTATAATGTTAGCGCTTGTGAATGTCTCCACTTTAAAAGAACTTAGTCGTAAATGTCGACACGTGCATTGTGTACGGTTTCATAGTTAGCGGTTCTTTAGAAAAATATCCCCACTCTTGTATAGTTTCCTCGACAAGAAACTTTGCCTTAGAAAATATGTATATTCTATTAAAAAGGTAGACGCTTGGTGCAGCCACAACGTAAATAAAAGAACAGTAACATAACTTTGGCGAATGAAATTCGTGCAACAAAGGAACAAATATTACGCGCGTGACGCGTCGCACTACTGCAATGTTTTGCTAGAGCCTAGTGTCTGAAATCACGCTTTTGTGTGCGACCGCTCGATTTAATCACTTAGGCTGCGTTTCCACCAGAGTCCAGAGATGTGTTGCGAGGAATGTGTTTTTGAGAACCAATAAAATCGCTTCATTCACGTAACCTCGCTCAGCGCAGCGATTCTATTGGATCTTAAAAACACATTCCTCGCAACACGTCTCTGGTGGAAATGAACACATAATATAGTCTTCCGTATAATATCATTTATATCATAATATGAACGTAAAGAGTAACATAGGAGTACAATATAAAACTTTCTTATGGAAGCTGACGGTATCTGTATCTAATGAAAGTATTTCAGGGTTATTGTAAAGTCGGCAACACCGGGGGCATGTGAAACTTCCGAGATACTTTGTTGGTTCTTTACCTCATTGTTCGATCGAAATTAAAACTTCTATACACCTTCGTATTCTTGTTCTTTGGACTTTGTCAGGTAAATGTTTTAGATTTAGAAAGATGTACCTAACATGCTATTAGGTAGGCGGAATTTTTGTTTTGTTATTTTTTAATAGAGCGAAGCTAGAGACAAATTATAAAACTTTACTTTTTTTGTTAGTGTTATAAATCGACTTATAGGTATTTGAGTATAATTGTTAAACGTGATTTAGTATAAAGTTTAAACTCTGGATAAACACATACTACTTTTGTTACTAAATACGAAAATGTGCCTGTCTGTCTGTTACCTCTTCACGCCCAAACCACTGAACCGATTTTGCTAAAATTTGGTATGGGGATACTTTGAGTCCCGGTAAAGGATATAGGATACTTTTATGCCGAAAAAATGTACGGTTTCGGCGCGATAAACTATTTTCGGCACAGCGGAGTTGCAGGCATCGACTATAGTTGCTTATTAAATATCCTTTTTCTACAAGCGCTTTCCAAACTCATCTATCATTCAATAATAAATACTGTCCACATTAGGGATAACTTTCCGAATCTAAATCTAATAACCGAAATCAAGGATCGACATCCTTTCTATAACTCAGTTATAGAGTAACTTACTTGTAACTTTCCCCAGATAGTTTTGTATATCGCGACTTGGTGGGCCACGGCCCACGCCCCATCCAACGAGATCCGGAAGTGTGCCACGAGAAAGGCAACGAAGTACAGAGTTCTCGTCATCGAAATTCATATTTTAAATTCAAAAATAGAACTTACTTGGAACTTGCCGAGTAAATTCGAATTTCAAATTAAAAATCAGAACTTACTTGAATCTTTCCCCAGCTGGTCTTGTAAATCGCGACCTGGTGGGCCACGCCCCATCCGACGAAGGGGATCCAGAAGTGGCACGAGTAACGCGAGGATGGGGACGGAGTAGATGCAGTCGTCGAACTCCCAAATTCGAAATCAGAACTTACTTGGAACTTACCCCAGCTGGTCTTGTGAATCGCGACCTGGTGGGCCACGCCCCATCCGACGAAGGGGATCCAGAAGTGGCACGAGTAACGCGACGTTTTTCGTCCGAGTAGATTCGAATTTCAAATTCAAATTAGAACTCACTTGAAACTTTCCCCAGCTGGACTTGTGAATCGCGACCTGGTGTGCCACGCCCCACCCGACGAAGGGGATCCAGAAGTGGCACGAGTAACGCGACGTTTTTCGTCCGAGTAGATTCGAATTTCAAATTCAAAATCAGAACTTACTTGAAACTTTCCCCAGCTGGTCTTGTAAATCGCGACCTGGTGGGCCACGCCCCATCCGACGAAGGGGATCCAGAAGTGCGGCACGAGAAATGCGACGAAGAGGATCGAGTAGATGTAGTCGTCGAACTTCTTGATGGAGCGCAGTATCATGATCCGCTCGTAGCCAACAGCGAGGACTATGACAGTGGTGACGATGTAGAAGAATATCGCGTAGGCTGTGGCGCGGGACCGCCAGCTGAATGTGATTGTACCTAGGAGAAGGTATTATATTATTTAATATTTATGCAAGGTGTAACAAAACAAGTTATAATACTTTAGGGAGTGTACGCAGTATGACGTGCGTGTACCTCGTAGAGAGTTTACTGTGAAAGTAGCAGCGCTGAAAGACCAATTTTTCTTTTCACTTTTGTATGGGGAAACTCGGGCGCTTGCCATTACAAAAGTGGAAAACAGGGCCCCCGCTACTATATGTGCAATGTGTGCAATGCACACGGGCGCCATCCTCTAGGGGTGCCAAATCGCCATCTTTAGGGGCGCCAAAACCAAAAAAATTGCCTAAAGGTGCGCTAAAATCCTTTTTTTGCACACAGGCGCCAGTAGCCCTTACGGGGGCCCTGGTGGAAAAAATTGGTCTTTCAGCGCTGCTACCAGCTACTTTAACAGTGAACTCTCTACGAGGAACACATACACACCCTGAAGTATTATCACTTAGTTTTGTTACACCCTGTAGAGCAAATGCATTCCGTATTTGAACAATGAGGTTACTAGATGTAACTGCGTTGCATTACATAAGTAGTAGTTCGTTTATCGCGTCGAAACCACAGAAAAAATCAAGATTCAAGATAGAACGGCGACGTTCGTGCGTTGCTAAGGAGTCGCTCGTGTCAATTTTTGCTTTGCTTTTAGTTAGAACAAATAACTTACCCGTGGAAAGAAATACCTCCTTTTCACCGATTCACTTTCGTACTTCTGTTTTTACAATTAGACACTGCACAATGAGGCATTTTTGCACAACCGCTCCGGTGTAATCAAGTCAAAACGTGCGCGCTGACTGAATGAACGTTCAACGAATCTGGCACACTCGTGCAAGATTGAAACACGCGTACTCCGCCCTTTTTTTTTTCCGGAGGGGGAAATGCATTACGCATACCACCCAGGCGCAGGGGGCGACCCGAGCGGTGATGTGGGACTCCCGTAGCTAATGAGACCACGGTATACCCACTAAACCCCCCCCCCCCCATCTTCCGCCACGCCGCCTTTTGACGACTCCACGATGGGCGCACAAGACGTGCGCCCTCCTCCTCGGTCCCCACCAGGGCTGTAGCAGACGCCCCCCGAGTCTGCTACTTGGAGGCCATGTGGCAGATCAGGTCTGTGGCTCTGCCACCGACCACACCTCGGCCGCAGAGGATAGGGCAAGCGGCGCACCGCAATACCTACTTGCCTCTTCCTCTGCGGCCCCACCAATGCCGTTCAAACGGAACGGCCAGCTCGCAGGGGCGGTAGGGAAAGCGGCAACCCACCACAATGCCTCTCCCCCCGCGATCCGTCCTCGGCCGCAGAGGATAGAGCAAGCGGCGCACCGTAATACCTACTTGCCTCTTCCTCTGCGGCCCCACCTCGGTGCGCATCCGCAGCGGACTCCTCCAGTCCACTGGGAGCGCCCTCCTCGGGCCAGGCGGCGACACCGGCCGGCCCTGGTTGCCTCTTCGCTTCACCGCGGTTGTCCAAGCCGCGGTTACTAGAGCCCCACCGCCACGACAAGGCGAGCAACCATCGGGGGGACGCGTACTCTACCCGCTTAGCCGTTCTATACTTGATTTATTTCTGTGGTCGAAACATAATATCGGAAGCGGAAGAGGTAGCAGGAGCGGCCGCGGCAGCAGGGGCGGAAACGAATACAGGGTGTACCAAAATGAAATGATAATATTTTAGGGTGTGTGTGTCCCTTATATAGAGTTCACTGTGTAAGTAGCTGCGCGAAAGAGCAATTTTTTTTTTTGTGATTAGTATGGGCTAAGCGCTCCGGCGTCATTACCAAACATAAGTTACTCTTTCAGAGTTTCAGCGCCGTTACTTTCACCGTGAACTCAATACAGATTACAGGGGACGCATACACACCCTAAGGTATTATCACTTAGTTTTGTCACACCTTATATGTATACGTATACGTAAGAGCGTCCGTGGCCTAATGGGTAGACCTTTGGTTCGCACTCGCAGAGGGTGCAGGTACGATCCCGGGTGGAGGCGTGTACCAATGAGACATTTTCTGATCTCAAGTACATAATACGGACGCTCGTACGGTGAAGGAAAACATCGTGAGGAAACCCGCACATGGTTGGTCCCAGATGTATTGACTAGTTCTTTCCTCTGGACTAGGCCGACTGTGTTGCGAGAATGCCGTATGCGCTTGGGCAACCATACGGTCATTTAAAAATCCTGTCCCAGGCACTTACAGTATTAGAAGAGTGGTTACTTCGCTCTGAAAATACCGTATAAATCATCCACAATGGATGCAAAGGCCTAGTTTTTATATGTATATAGCCAACCAACTAATTTGCCAACACCAGTCGCATCAAGATAGACTTGCATAAAAGCACATCATACTTCGTACTTTATTTTATTTGTTTTTATCGAACAGGTTTTAAAACTACTGGACCGATTTTGATATTTGGCAAAAATATAGAGCAGACAACGGAGTTAGTTTACATTTCAGAACGGGAAATCGTACGATTTTTATATTTTGGAAACACATGTAAACGTTAAACGTACCTAAACTGAATAAACTTTTTTTTTATTTAAATAAAACTTTTTATTCTTTCTCAATCTTAAAACGTGTTAAGAGGACCATAATATATCAAGCTACGCTTTTAGGTACCTGGTTGGAATTCCGATAGAAACTTCGATAGAAATTCTCCATTCTCACCCCGTAGTACAAGAATTTCAAATCTGCAGGTTTTCACGAATTTTGAACCTGTGAGGCGGCCGCCCACAATATAAATTCTTTTTTCCGAATGTTGATAGTACCCAAAAGTATTAATTTTAAATCCATTATTTTTAGAAACTTTCTTTTGAGACCTTTTCGATTGAGCGTAGCAAAAGTTGTACAATCTTGTGGTTTTTATTTATTTATTTATTTTGAGTTTTAGTTTGGTTTTAATTTGAGAAGGGTTTTTGTATCTTCTATTTATTAGTATGATAGCATTACTGACTTATTACACGTACTAAATAACGCCCACCAAAATAATTAGTGTATCGCGCGGGAACCGTATATTTTTCCGGTATAAAAAGTTGCCTATATCCCTTCCTGGGAATCAAAGTATCTCCATACGAAATTTCAGCAAAATTAGTTCAGCGGTTTGGGCGTGAAGAAGTAATAGACAGACACACTTTCGCATATATCAAGTGTGGATATGGACAGCAAAAGCATAATACAGCGATTTACCTAGAATAGACAGACACAGATCTGTTACATTAGAAATTCGTATCCAGGATGTGTGATGTCCTAGAAATTAAACATTTAGATTTGGTCGGGTGCATGATGCATTGACCAGTCAGTTGTTGTTGTGTATTTCTCAACTTCGTACCTACTACCTAAACGGTACGCTTTTGGCCATATGCTTCTAAAATAAAGCCATTATTTTCACCTTTGCCACATTTAAGTCTCGAAAACTACATAATATATGATATGGGCAACATTTGAAAGCCATGCTTCCGGACCGGAGAAATACCACGTCCTCACAGAAAACCGGCGTGAAACAGCGCTTGCGCTGTGTTTCGCCGAGTGAGTGAGTTTACCGGAGGCCCAATCCCCTACCCTATTCCCTTCCCTACCCTCCCCTATTCCCTTCCCTTCCATCCCCACTTTCCCCTATTACCCTATTCCCTCTTAAAAGGCCGGCAACGCACCTGCAGCTCTTCTGATGCTGCGAGTGTCCATGGGCGACGGAAGTTGCTTTCCACCAGGTGACCCGTTTGCTCGTTTGCCCCCTTATTTCATAAAAAAAAATGTTCAACCATTACGACCGGTAATATCTCGACACATAGAGTGACAGATTAACCCCTAATCAAATTAAGCAATTGTCTAGGGCATCACGATTCACGTCTAAGGGTTAGGTTCAAAGACCTATTCTAGTTGACATACGGATGGGGGCACACACAGGCATGAATTGCTCAGGGCATCAAGTAGTCACTCACTAGTCACATATCGTAATAATATTTGGCGAGCTGTTACCTGGTCGCGACCAGGTATTGGCCTGGGCATGTAAACCCATTACGCTACTTTGAACCTTACAACCCTTAGAATAAGACCGATGTGGTTACCCGGCCGTGACCTGGTGATGGGCATGACAGCGAGCGCGCGGAACAGCACCAGCAGTAGCTTGTGGTCGCGATAGAACTGGTCGTGGATCTCGCAGGTGTCGCCATCTTGCGAGGACAGGAGGTAGCGTTGTTCACGCTCCTGGAAATATTGCTTTTTTTAATCCGTAGGTACTAAAAATAATATTAATAACTGTACCAAAATGTTAGTCGCAACTTCGTTTTTCGCGTTAAAAATTGCAAAAATTGTGACGTTTTATTTATAATAGAATATCTGATGCTCATCTATTGATTGTGCTCTATGCTCAAGATCTTCTATGATCACATGGCCTATTTTCATTTTTTGCTGTATAACGGTACGGTATACTTTCATGGGCGAGTCAGTAAGCCTACTACGAAAACGTTTTGAGACTCAAACAATCGGATGAGAATGCCGCGTCTTGCTCTAACAACGTCATTTCACGTTTGTTAGTGTAGGATACAACATTCTCGTACGATTGTTTGAGTCTCAAAACCGTTTCGTGGTACGGGTCCTGACCATAGACTTATATATTACTAAGGACCGGGTCAATCGCGCGTTGCAATGATGCAGATTCGTAGGGGTCAAAACGCTCCGTTTGACTCCTACGTGACTTAGTCGTCTGTGGTCCGCAGAACAAATCGGGTGTCATCGTATGTCTATTCAGTGCCATAAAAATGCCTAGTTGTGTGGTAAAAAGCTGCAAAAATTATGTCAAAAAAGTTAAAAAAGCACATTGGAATATCTTATCATCGGTAAGCATCACAAATTCACAAACTGTTTAAGAATAGAAATAATTAATTTATAATTTTACTACATACCGATGTCCGCCATGGCTACTGTTTTACCGAGTAATGACGCAACCCCTACGTTCCACTTGGCGTTGAAAACGATCTTGCTAAAAATAGGAGGCATTTTCAGCGTTTTGATCGTTTTCAACGCCAGGTGGAACGCGTGGTTCGTCGGTAAAACAGCATTCGCACGCGGCCGAATATTGTGTCGCACTACGTAGTTCAATCGATTTTTCATAGATGGCTCTCTATTTCCTTGTATGAAAAACCTATTAGCAAAATCTTCTAGTAGGCATATCCTTACATATAAATCGATGGTCCTGACTCATACTTGGCCGATTTTTTAAAATTTCTGTAACTTTAGCTCTTTGTAGCTAAAGATCTAGAGTCTAGAGTCTAGTAGAGTCTAGGTACTAAGTATATGGTGTTTCTAAACTTATAGTTAAGTGCAAGTAATTTTTACTTTTCCATCTACGGTATGCTGACTATATTATTGTCTTGTCGCCTTTCTAACGATAGAAATGCTACTTCTAATAATCGTTGAACGTACAGAAAAAAATTATAAACAGACGAATATAATAACCTCCTCCTTTTTGGAAGTCGGTTAAAAATCAAATTGTATTGAGAACAGTACCTACTTAAGGAAAAGTTGAATGAGTGATGTGTTTGAATATCGAATAAAACTATATTTTTAGAGCTTACCTGGATACCTACTGTACACATCAAGTCGATTCTTACGGTTGGATGCACATTGCAGTCGCGGAAAACCCACAGAATTTTAAACCTTACATCTATGAGAATAAGATCGGTACTCACGTAATCACGCTGCGACTTGTCATACACAGACTTGTTCAGCTGCACATTTTTCATTTCGTTTCTGAGGAGGGAGTTGTTTATTCCCTCCTCGAACAGGTGGTCTGGTATCATCATGGTCATTCTTACAGTCTTCAGAGAATATACAACTTAAATTTCTTGATCTAGGTACGTTCTTTCCCAAAGAATAGATACTCAAATGTTAGATTAGAACACGGGTGAGTTCACACCAAAACGAAGTGTAACGGTGCGCAGCAATAAAAAAATTTAGGGTGGGTTGCACCAGAGGCGTAGTTAAAGTTAAGGTTATCGTACAGTACGGCGTCGATAATTGACTTACTAGGGATTTGAAGTTCATTTGACTTTTTGTTATTATGGTTAAAGTTATAGTTAAAGTAACTTGGTGCAACCCACTCAAATGTCCAGCAGTTACATTTCAATTTTGTATTACTTTCTCTTATCTCGTTTCGATGCGAACTGAGTACCCTAAACCAAAAGCTGTAAGCTTCCTAAATCTATGTGCAGTAAGTCTTATACTGCGTTACAACGATAAGAGTACAAATATATTCTAATGTGGTCTGAGTTTATAACACGCAGAAGTTTACAAATAATAAGTCACCTATTGGTAAGAAAATTATGGAAGCAGGATCAAGTTATTTTTGCATAAGTAATATACTTTTATAGTAACAATCGCAGCCTTAAGTACTCAAAAACCGCTTAGTTTTATGACAATAAGTATTAATTAGTAAGGAATATCCTGCACGCTTAGCATGGCCACCATAAGGGTCTGTGGTTTTTTCGGTAGAACAAAATGACAAAATGTATAAGGAAATCTGTCAGTTTGTCGCTAAAATGCAACGCTTCTGCTACTCTTATGATGCTGTGTCCATGGGCGACTGTAGTTGCTTCTCATCAGGTGACCCGTTTGATCGTTTGCCCCCTTTATAAAAAAAAATCTGTCAGTGTGTCTTTTACCGTGGCCGTTCAACATAGTACCTACCTTGAAATGCGTCTCGCTGGAGGTAACGTTAGAAGCTTACTTCACTCCGCCGAATGCGAAATGATAAATGATGAAAGCGGCCTTTCCGACATTATCGCTGTATAAACAAGACTGTAATTTGTGGCGAGATTCATTAAAATTTAAAGCAAACGACCCCGTCTATCGAATTTCAATCAACAAACAGTGGATTAGGTGCGAGGTCCGTTTATGAGCGATTCATTGCGCGAAACGTTATCTTTATGGGACATTTGATTTATCAAACGGCAAAGAAATAGGCGTTTATTTTGTATCTTTATGGCTGGGGAAACGGCCATGACAGTCTTTCGACAACGTATACTAGTATGTTAAAGTTTTAAATATAAGGCTGTTGCGAATTGTTTTCAAATTGCTGTAATGATTTTTTTTAAATAAAAGCTGATTGCACATATTTTGTCAGCACCGTACGCGTCGAACGCATCGGTACCATAAAGTTAATATAAGTACCTAGCAGAATAGAGAAACAAAGGCCTGAGCAAGCGAGATGTCACTATCAGTAACACTGCGTGGTAAAAAGAGACGTTTGATACATGACAGCAGCACTCCTTTTTTGACGTCCATCAGCCCGGATCAGCCCCGTTGACAATTTAATCTCATAGAATTCATGTTTAATCATGCTTGTGTAAGTGTATACGTACACATATTTTTCACACAGATGAAAACCAATTTCGGTTACGTTTGACAGCTCGAGTTTGTTGCTCTATTCCGCTAGGTATATTAACTTTATGATCGGTACACGAATTGAGGGCTGAGGCGCGTACGGTGCGGACGAATGTGCGAGGTTTCACATCATTTCATACAACGATTCTAAAATGCGGCGCGTTTGGCGCAAGCAATAAATGTACGATCACCTTAAATAATTAGGTATCCATATTCTAGTTACTTTTTTGTGATTAGCCAAAAATCGTGTGAAAACCATTCACACAAAAGACATCAGGGTAGTGAGATTTCATAATTCAACATTTAACATAGTATACTACATTGGGACAATTTAATATTTTGATGCGCATTAAAACAAAATGCTGAACTTGAAAATGTGTTTATTTTTCAACCTTAAAATATCACAGACTTTATTTCATAATATTGTTGTGACCGCCACTACCATGTCCCTGGGTAAAGTCACAGACATATCCGTGCACCACTTTTTGACCTTAAGGCTGCATTTCCACCAGAGATATGTTACGAGGAATGTGTTTTTAAGATCCAATAGAATCGTTGCGCTGAACGAGGTCACGGGAAGCTCATGTCAATGAAGATATTCTATTGGTTCTGAAAAACCCAGTGGAAACCCAGCCTAAGGGCGTTTGTGCACTACACGGAATTTTATCGTCCGGTGTCCCGATTTCTTACGTTTTGATATGGCAAACATGAAAATTGTGAACGCCGGACGGTAAAATTCCGTGTAGTGCACAAACACACTAATGGTGAAGCCAAACGAGCGTAATTTTTGTGTCGTAACTTGTAAGTCGCAGAATTTCGTTCGCGTAAATTATTTTTCGTACTAATCATGACTCACAAAATTAAACTCGTGTGAATGAAGTAGAAATTTTCTATGAAACTGAATGCAGCAGAATTTCTGCCAACCGAAATTCTGCGACTCACGACTCACAAAATTACGCTCGTTTAGCTTCACCCTAATACTTGTTTACCACTTGAACTATATGTTCAAGTGGTAAACAAATATGTGGGCGACTGTACAAAATATGTAAGTTAATATAAAGGTTGAGAGATATTTAGATTTATTTAAAGGTAGCCGGTTCTTGTTAAAGTTTAAATGTTAAAACCAGAGGCAGACTTATAATACAAATAAATATAACAAAATATCCACAGACACACAGTTAACAATTATTATAATTTAACATAATTCAATATTCTTAAGTCCTTACCCTAATAATAAAAAGATTTATCCTGTGGAAACAGAGAGTTATAACTTATAATATACTCATCGGAAAATATGTGACATATTTTCCGATGAGTTAGATAAGGGAACATTCTGTACCTAACCTTAACGTGATTATAAATTATACACAGTCCTTTTATTAGTAAGGTCCATAGTGTTCATTAATAAGTACTCTCTGTGGTAAGGAAGTAGAACTAGGGACGTCCTGTATTGTTTAATGTAAGTATCCATATTTTAGGAAGAATTTAATTGTGGGCCATTTCTATTGGTTTACACGGATTTTTATTTGAAAGTTAACTGAACTTTAGTCCATTAGTGAAACATGTGTACAATCATAGAAGTTGATTCATATAGGCAGATTGCGGATTGTATTACGTAATTTAGTCGTTTTATGTCCAACCCAGCCGACAGATCACGATTTACGTTGAATTGACATGACCAAATGGCGCAGACCGTCAACTGCCCATGAATCAATTTCATCGATGGTACATTGAATGTTTAGAATTTAGATAACGCAAATAAAAACTATTACCCTTAGTTCAAAAATAGCTACATAAAACATACGCTAAACGAGATTTTATCCATAGCAATCAAGCGCCTTTACCAATGTATCTGAGGACAAAACATTTCAGAGCATTTTATAGAAGTAAGGCCGCGTTCCCATCAAACACGGCGCGACACGTCACCGTGCCACGATGCCACGAACTCGTGGACCCCCATTTTTCTTCCACGCAAGCGTAGACCCCTGTCGGGTTCCCGAGGACCCTTGAGGGTCCACCTGGACCACTTTGGGAATCAATGAGTTAGATTAAAATCGGACAATATTTGTATTACGCGACTTTGGTATGTATTTTCATATACCTCGTTAAAGTTTGGAACGCAATTTTAGTTCGGAAGTTTCACCCTGAATAGATGCGCGCGGTGCATCGTTCGCGGCACCGGGACACGGTGCGGCGTCATGTCGTGGCACCACAGACATAGATCAAGATAGATACCGCATGTGTCTCCATTAGTATGAAAACGAGCGTACCACTTTTTCCTACTTACCGTGACGTATATATTATACTGATGATAAGAAACGTGTCCATTATTTAGAGAAACGTTTCTATTCTAATTTCTACAGCTCAATACGGCACAATTAGGCATTTAGGCATTTTTTAAATTCCGATTGACGTCCGATTCCGATAGCAGACTAAAGAACAGACTTTCGAAAGACGAGCATTGCTCCTCGTTTGGGAACGCGATATGGCAAGCGAAGTACATACACATGCGGTATCCATTTTGATCTATGTCTGTGCGTGGCACGGTGACGACGCCGCGCCATGTTTGACGGAGACTTGATTACATCATAATATAGTGCATTATAACAAACAAATTCTGGAACACCTATCTCGTAGTGCTGTGGCCACTAAGAGCGTAACTTGGCCAGTTGTGCCATCAACTCCTTGTCGGCGTCAGTGGTGGACGCGCCGACTTTGTTCCTCGATACTGAAGGTGCATCCGCCATCTGCAAACACAGAATAGGATATTTATTGAAATAATACTTTAGAGATATCAAGGGACACCCAGATGGAATGAAGTTATTTTTTACGTACAAAAAAACCTGGACACAAGGAACAAAAAAACAAAAAAAATCGTCGCTACACCACACTGTTCAATGCGAGAGAGAGAGAGAGAGAGAGAGAGAGAGAGAGAGAGAGAGAGAGAGAGAGAGAGATACAGAGAGAGAAACACGTGACACACACTTTCGTGAGTGACGCGACATACGTCACTTTTGTGTCGTTACAACTTTTCGTCTAGCCCCCTTTCGCAACGTACCGCGCGGTAAGGAACTTCGATCCAATAATTGGAAGAAGAACATTCTATGTTAACAAATTTTAAAATGTTAACGGCAACGTTGTTGTGCTGTTAGTATGTTTATAGCGCGGGAACCGTAAAATTTTTCGGAATAAATATTTCCTTTGACCTTTCCGAGGAATAAAATGTTGTAATTAACGCAAATGCATTTAGTTTTTTAGGTTTGCCACACTGCTGTCCTCGGTTGGTCAATTTTTCTCTATGTTGTCTATGTGCTTTATGGTCTTAGCGTCGGTTATGTGAACAGTGAATTAGCTTTTGTGATACTTCCTAACAATAAATACAGTTTCATTAGTTTTTAGACTTTTATTTAACTACATAAAAATATCTACATTGAACTTTTACATACCACCAAAATCAGTTTAGCAGTTTAAGCGTTAAAGGTGAAAAACAGACGGACAGACACACATACGTAGGTATTTATAACATCAAAAGAATCGAGAACTAAACGAGGTGATAGCTTAGACTTAAGTACTTACTTACTTACTAAAATATCCTGTATATTTGTAACATTTTTTTTTGTAACAAGTGTAAATATAAAGGAACTTTTCGTTCAAATTCCTTTGAGATGATGTTGTTAGTAGTGTAAAATATGCTATAAATGTACATTCATTGACCATGCAGAAATTTTCAAAAACTAGTGGTGCTACGGAACCCTACATTGCGCGTGGCCCGACACGCACTTGGCCGGTTTTTTTATAACTTTTGTATGGGCAAATAAAATTAATAAAATTCGTGAGACTGGGGCGCTTACCCATACATGAAGTGTCAAAATGAAAATTAGCAACGTCATAAGGGACCCATACACACCCTAAACTCTAAAGTATTATCACTTAGTTTTGTTCAGCCTGCATAAAATAACTTACCTTTCCACTAATCTCGATGCCGATCTCATCCAGCACCTGGCTGACAATTCCCTCGGTCTCCTCCTCATCACCAGACTCCGTCATAATGTCGTCCAGCGTGTCTGAAACTGTTTAAAATTTATTGTTAAAGGCCGCACACAACTTAAGATTCTTCGGCGAAAACGCGCTGACTCCACATTAGGCGTGCGCGTTCCTCGGGCGGATAAGCGACGCGAGCGCACTGTACACAATCTCATATGACATCATATTAATAAAGATAAGTGACAGAGAGACTATTACAAATTGTTGAGTAGTCATTTAGGGTCAACAGTGAGTCTGATAGAAGTTTCAATGAGTACTTAGATGCACTTTATCATTATTAGCCATACTGTTTCTGCTAAGATTTTACTCTATCTTAGCATAGTCCAAAGTTCCAAACCACAAATACAAATTTTGTATTATGTGAAATTTTGTGACTTTCTATAATTCAGACCATAAATATTTTTTTAATAATCTACAATAACTCAACTTACTCATTTCATCCGTCATATCCATCTTGGCGTTAGCCTGCTTGAATGCCTCCATGTCTTTAGCAATTTGGTGCGGGTTCATGACTTTGTTCATGGTGCCCATAGTCTTAGCTGTGGTTCCCATGGCTCCTGCTATAGCTATATTCGCTCCCATTGTCTTGTTGTGTACTTGTACACCTGCAATCTGTAACATGAGGGCATTAAAATTATAAAATGAAACTAGTTCCTGTTTTCACCGATCATCTCCTAACACTTTCCTAGCAGCCATTAATCCGTCGATCGTGGAGTTCTTGGAAATCTATTGCCTATCTATTGTTATCGCAGCCCACTTGGGTAACATTTCCTTCAAGATTTCAATAATTTTGTTTGTGTTGTAATGTTCTTCCAAAAATGTGTTTGTTTTAAGAGATACTTGAATTTAAGGTTGGTGAAAACAGGTATAGGCTTGCAGGTTATAGGCATGTTACTAGTATAAAATAGTATTATATTATGTATTTAATATAATTTATAAGATCTTAAACTATTCAAAGCCAGTGCAATTAAGAGTAAATATCAAGAATAGACAAAACAAACAGTAATATTGTAGTTTTGTATACATAATATGAATTACCTTGCTGTTAGCTGCATAGATCCTTGTCTTCTGTTTTCTCATTTGCACCAGTTGTTTTGCAAGTATTTTACAACCTTCATTGTTGCCTTCTTTTGCCATCTTCTTTATTTCCATTTCCTACAAATAGAAACGAGTAGATACCTAATATTGTAATTTATAATATAATATAAGGATAATATATTATAAAGATAAACACAGTTTCAAAATGTTTTGAAACTGTGTTTATCTTTATAATAGCTGGACAGCTATGTTATAAAAAATGCAATGTCTTTTGGTAGCATAGTTGACTCGCACACATAGAATAAATGGCACACAGTTTTTTCTGTGGGACTCTTATCAATATTTTCCATTCGGTCGGACGATAGAATATGGAAGTAATATGATTTTAAGATTGAGATAGAAGATTTAAACCAACCAATTTTTTTTCTTCTCTTTCAAGTGCTGCTTTGTCTCGCTCCAAATCTCTGCTTGCTTTACGTAGCTCACGATCATTTTGCCTTTGCTGTTCTGATTAGGAAAACAAATAGCGTTAAAGAATTAAATATACCTAGATAGCTAAAACTTTGTTGCAAAAGGTTAGGACTTTGTTTTATGTTTACCTTTCACTGTTGGAGCCTTTTTGAAAAAGTTCATTTTCTTTGGTTAATAACTGCGAAGTCTGGTATAATTATTATAATTACTAAAACTTTACAACGTAAATTAAACAATTATTGCAAAATTTATTTACAAAATTCAATTAGAAACGATTGATGATTAATGCTGGACTCACAGATTAAAGTATATAGAGTAGAGCTGGACTAATGTTTGGATTTCGTGACATTTGACAACTGACAATGACAGATGACAGATGTCAGATTTCGAGCTGACAGTTAGTTCTGACACTTAGTTTTCTTAAATTTCATTCGTATGTAGTAAAGATCATCTTACAACAAGGCGGTGCACAAACAAACGTTTTGTTAATGAGATTGATTCTATAGGTCCTTGGATTCTATCTATCTATCTATCTAGATTCGACGGGAATTGGTACTAAACGTTACCACTAAACGGTATCTAGCGAAATTATATCCGAGCGAGAGCGTTCTTGATGGGAACTGGGAGTAAGTACCTACCTACCTACTATACAACTCTCAGTACAACTACTATATTATTATTAAAAGTTATTCAATACTGAGTCGAGGTACATTCCAAAAATCATTTCTTACCTGTAAGAAATGATTTCTGCAATGGGTTAAAATTTTTAATGATTTGCTAAACTAACGGTTAATTATCGTGTAACGTGTTTCGAATTTGTGATTGTATCGTTAAAATACAATCACAAATTATATTAAATCCAAATTCAATACCTTTTGCTGTCTACCTATCTAGGAAACAGAAATTAATAAGATGTAAAATGTAATGTCGGTAAATAAAATACTTACACTTTGCGAATATATTCTGTCACTTCATTTTTATTAGAGAACACAGTTTATTAAATAAGTAATCCATTAATTCTATAAAAATGTCACTTCATAAAATAGACAAAAATAAAAATACAATAGGTATTATTGAGGAATTCATACATATAGTTTGTTGTATACAACATAATATTTCAGATAATAAGTTAGAACTACTTGCTCATGAACATTAATTTAAAACAAAAACAGCACAGAAACAAAACAAACACAAAATAAATAGATATCAATTACAGAACATCTAACTAAAACACATGATTACAACACGAAATTATTATGATAGACCAATATGGAATGAAAAAATGCATTGTATGACGTAGTTAGAAAAGAAACTATACAGTAGGGGAGGGAGATTCACCAAGACCACTTCGGATGGAAAGGATCGAAGTCCCAAAGATCGGGTAGGCGCTCATGGGACTTTCCTTGAAAACTGCTCTCTGACCACTTGAAAGGTTTGACTGTGAATTTGTTCAACTGTTTCAACGATTCCATTTCTGCTTCCTCCTTCTGTTGTTTTACTAGCGCTCGGATCTCAAGGCCGCTGATTGTGACGTCATCGAACTGATCTGTGTACGTTGAGGCTACGTTGCCCTTGTTGACTAGCATGTCTTCCTTGCTGATGGCGTTGTGCGGTGGTCCGGACACGGCGACGATGTCCAAGGTAGTGTCGTTCCAGGTCGCTGAAAAAAAAAATAGGTTAGTGACTTTTTTTGAGACTGTCAGTATATTATAAGTCTATGGTCGTGACTCCAATCTGACTGTTGGTACAGGTGATTTTTATGATGGGCACAATAGTAACATTGTTATAATATTTTGTAGCTCGTTAGGCATTTTCTTTTTTTTTTGTCCTGAAGGCAGGTGATTGTAGTCCTGACGTCACTACGACCCCTGAGAATGAATGAATCTATTATGACTAGCATTTCCTTTATTTTAATCATCGAGTCAGAATATTATCGACTTTCGAACCGAATTTAGTGTACCATCGAGGGAATTAATTCCTAAGCAGTTGACGGACGTACGTCATTTGGTCGGCTTGCCTTACGTCAATTCAATGTAAGCTGTGAATTGTGATCCGTCTGATGGGTTACGCTTAATTAATTAGGTCCATCTGCCTAGTAATCAACTTTTTTGATAGTACATTTACTATTTTCTACAAAATGGTGAAAGTATTGGTCTGTGATTTGTGAAACTAACCTTTCACAACCTTCGTATCGATCACTCCGTACGCCTTCTTCTTCGACTCTATAATGTCACCTCTGACTCCAAGCACGGACCAGTACCCTCGCAGCAGCAAGCACATCTCCTCCTTACAATCATCATCACTGGTAGTATTCACGGCGGCTATATCATTATATCTCATCAACTTCAGTATACTTTCTAACGTGGAGGCGTTTTTGTACTCCTGTTGGAATATTTCGGCTCTCGGTGATAGTGACTCTGAGAACATGTTGCCGTAGATTTCTTGCATATTCGATACGTGCGTTGCTTCGGCGATATCCTAGAATAAGAAAGGTTTGACGATTAGGTACATTAATTGTATAAATTACAAATAGGCCAAAAGCATTAACAGCCATAACTAAAGTATATAGGTCACAGTTGTAGTTTAACCAACAACAATTTATGGACAAAATTAGGTCTAGTTTGAAATGCTAAGTATTAAACTGTCTTTAGCACAAAACTATCCCAGACATGACTGTTTTTGGATAAGTTTGTTCTCAGTATTCAAGGGCGAAAGTATTTGCTTACCATCCTTCTCGTTTCCTAGTCAATTTATCAAGCAATTCTTACCTTAAAAAATGGCAGTCCATGTGTGGCCCAGTAGGTGTTTTCCACGAAGGCATCAGATATGTCGGCGGAATGAGTTCGGCCGGGGATCTGCTCGATCAGGCCGACTAGACCCTTGGCGCGCCCGCTGCCGGCACGGTGGACCACTGTGTGCTTGGTGCTGAAGTAGATAATAAAGGTTAGTTTTTTATATAAAATAAGGGGGCAAATGGGTCACCTGATGGAAAGCAACTACAGTACACTCGCAACATTAGAAGAGCTGCAGGTGCGTTGCCGGCATTTAGGGTTAAGGACTAGCGTTTAGGGTTAAGTATCTAAGAAATCTTGTGGATTTATACCGATTCAGCCCATTCATTTTCAACCATAGGTAATTTAAATCTAATACTTAGATGAAAATTAAAAGCAGGAGATAGAGTGTCTTGTAAATAAAATAATTTGTTTGTTGCTACTTCGTTCCCATGTTTTGACTGGAATTAATGCTCTACATAAAATTACTGGCTATACTTTATATTCTATAAGTTAAAACATAATAACTTAATTGTACAGTCACAACTACCTAGACATGTTTAATCAGCAACTATGCAGAAAATGACATGGAAATTAAACGTGAGAATCAGTGCCGTAAATAGGGCGGTGCCACCTGCACCGGTGCCCAGGCACAGGGCATAGACTCTGGGGGGGGCGCAAGAATGGCCAGACCAGGCAGACTCTTATTTTTTCGAATTGCTCCCGATAAGTTCCCGCTGCGCCCCAGAGATGTTTCCCAATGTAGTAAAAAATATATCCACAGCCGAACATAATAATTACCTATAACCTCCTCTTTTTTGGAAGTTGGTTAAAAAATAAGGGTGCAATAATAATAAATTTATAATATTATAAGCTCTCACAGGACGCAAAAAAGGCTATTTACAGCCTGCACTGGTGAGAATTTACTTCAAATCACGCGATGTGGTTACGTAATAATGTTCAAGATTGATAGAGCGAGGAAAATCACCGTAAACTTCCGTTGTAATGTTTGTACATAATTTCATAGATATAGAGCCATTGTATGATAAGTGCGCAATTAAGAAACTGTATTTCGCAGTACGTTTTACATGTATTTTATTAATTATTATGCATAATTTATGGTTGTTTCGCATGTATTTTAATTTGCACAATTTATGCAGGTATTGCATAATCTTAGGTAAATATGTATGTCCAGACAAGTAACTATAAAACAACGGCGCCAATTTTTAGACAGTGTGTTCACGGTCTAAAAGTTATAGAAATATTTATCTAATGGTGATGGAAAGATACTAAGTGATAAGATAAAGTGTAAGTAAATACTACGAGCCTATCAAATTTCATAACCCATTTGAGTACTCGATCGTGGAAAAACAAGCGAACATACGTAAAGGCCGTCACAGACTTAGCTATAATATTTATATTAATATACCGTACTAAACACACTGAGACCAGAAATATATATTATAGCTGAGTGTGTGGTCACGCGAAAATGGTATAGAAAATATATAGTAACATGCCTAGCTATAAACATATTAATATATATTATAGCTAAGTCTGTGACGGCCTTGAACCTTTTAAAATTTAAACCCTCGAGGGCGCCACTTGACTTAGCGAGTGAGGCTTTGTATATTTTTCTAGATAAATATTATTGTTTTCATTGATTATTTGTAACTTTTGGCGGCTATGCCGCATCAAAATCATTTTTCACATGTTGGGCTATCCTGAGACCTGTAGGCCTACCACGAAACGGTTTTGAGACTCAAACATTCGGACGAGAATGCCGCATCCTACTCTAACAAACGTGATATGACGTTGTTAGGGCAAGACGAGGCATTCTCGTCCTACCTACTGACTCTTAACTTCTGTCTAATATCCATATCAAATTCCGTCTATTGAAGTATTTGTGTGAAAGAGTAAAAAACGTTCATCCATACAACCATCCATCTATCCTCTACCTATGTTTCGTGTAAGCCGTATGGACATACGGACATTCACTTTAAACTCTAGTACTGTAGTTCCCCAGAAACAAGACTTACTTACTTCGCTTAAAGCAAACTGTATAAATCTACAACAAAGTACTTACTCATTGAACATAGTCTCAGTGATCACTTCCTTCCTCTCCACGGCGGGTTTATCTCCCCCGGTAAAGACTCCATCCAGCTTGGTGTAGTCCACCACCAGCCACTGCTTGCAGGCGGTACCGGAGTTGCTTCTGGCGAGGGTGTGAGCGTAGGAGCTGATGTTAGTGGCGAGATGGTTGGCCGCGGTGATACGGGGACCTATTGGCACCTGGAATGATGATAGATGGTGTTATAGTTTTGAGATATTAAGCGTATAATATTATTATCATGGTTAAACGCGGTTTCAACAATTTCGCAAAGTATATTGTCTCTTAAACTAGATGTAGACACTTTTTGAATGAAGAATTATAATTCTCCATTCAAAAAGTGTCTACATCTAAACTGCGCTACTGATGCTAGTTAAGGTAGATTAGGATTTACAATGCGCCGCGGCCGTCTGGCTTTCAATGTAGGTTATAATTCTATGTGGTAGACTAATACAAGCGTCTACAGAGTAGACGTGTAGAGTATTCAAGCTAAGATTACTGTGATTATAAGCAGCTTAAAAATACTGGCAGCAATATCTTTTTCAAGTATGCCTAACTTTTTCAAGTAGTAAAAAGTCAGTGCCTGTCATTAATTTAAAACACCAACAACCCTTTAAAATTAACATCTTAACTATGCCTTTACCTGATCTGTGATGTTAACGTCCTTCCAGAGCTTGTTGTTATAGTTCCGCAGTTTGGTGCCAGTGACGGCCATTTTGAGGTTGTCTCCCTGCACGATGTAGAACTCGTCCTGGCTGGTGATGGAACCCGGGTAGCTGGAGAAGTCCACGAGGGTCCCGCGAATAGGGCTGGTGTCCTTGGATGTCATGTGGTAGTTCAGCTTATACCTCTTCATGAGACGGATCATAGAGGTGTAACTGAAAAGGAGATAAGGATGAAAAATAAGGACGCACAAAAATTGGATCTGTGTTTGGTTAGGAATTAAGTTAGCCTTGTGTTGTTAATTATTGTTATCTCACCTAGCCTTTATCAATCCTTAGTTTTAAAAGGCATGCCGCGAGAGGTACTCCCAAGTTGAAAACGCAAAAAGACAGTCTTCCTTTGCAAGTTACATATTTGAGAAAGACTCCAACAATTTTCATTATGGTATAAGGTAGCTATAAAAATGATTTGGTATGACTGACGAAAGAGAAATGGCGAATTATGCTCACCTTCCAGCACCATTCTGGGCGACGTACATTTCTCTCAACGGCAGGCCATCTTTGGTAGTCTCGTTCACAATCCTCAGGTAAGCGCTGGACAGTCCTGGCAGCGAGTTGAAGGTCTCATCTTCTACACTGATGTTGAGTTTTCGCTGGAGCTCTGTCACTTCTGAGATGGAATTCAGCCAGTACAGATCTGACACATCGGTTTTATACTCCTTTTCGTTTCTACGGACGCCATACTCCCAACCGGTGTAGATGCCAGCCATCTGAGAGTAGTACAGTGATACCTGCAAATTGTATATATGTAATTGATTGTACTGTCGGTTCTTGATGGAACAACACCAGATGATGTTTTCGAAACCGGTCGTGATTAAGTGAATTTTGTAAAAATTAATGAATATAGTGGAAAAAGTGCAAGTATTACTGTGTTTTATTTGTGTCTAACCTGCAAATTGATTTGGTAAATGTTAGGAAATTGGTAGTGTGTTAAAAGGAAACTATATATTAGGCTTTGTCCACATCTGATCATTTGCGCGATCTGATCTCCGATCAGCGATGATCGCGATGATCTCCGTCGCGATCATCGCGCCGTATCATGATCACTAGTGTGGACGCAAAATGATACTCGTATCATGATAAGCGTATCATTTTGCTTCCACACTAGCGATCATTGAGCGATCATGATACGGCGCGATGGTCGCGACAGAGATCTGCGGAGATCGATCGCGCAAATGATCAGATGTGGACAAAGCCTAAACCGTAAACGTTTTGTATCATAACTCATAAGCCATAGTATGTGTGATTATATGCATTATCAGTAGATTACAAATCACTAGTGACTAGACCATTATGTTATTTGTACCATCGAGGAAATTGATTTCTAGGCAGTTGACGGACCTACGTCATTTCACTCATTTGGCCGGCTTATGTCAATTCAATGTAAGCTGTGATCGGTCGGATTAAATTTACGGGCGTCTTTCCACGTTGCAACTTGCAATCATGGTGGAAATCATGCTAATTATTTATGACTTTTAGCCCAACCACGCAAATCGACACTCCGTCTAGACTCTAGCATCATAGAGATGGAATAAGTACCTAAAACTATGGTGGGTGAAAGTAAGAGCTTTGTATTTCGGGACCAATTATACAACCTACAAACCTGCAAGAAGAGAGCGTATTCCCTCTTAAAAAACCGGCACCGCACTGCAGCTCGTCTAATATTGCAAGTCTTCATGGGCGACGGTAGTTGTTTTCCATCAGGTGACCTGTTTGCTCCTTTGCTCCCTTATTTAATAAAAAAGGAGATAGCACACACACATACCTGATGCCAGAACGGGTCCACATCATGTTCCTCCGCGTAGCTCTTCCACTTGTGGACGGACTTGTCCAGCGCGTCTCTCAGCTTCTCGCACTGTTTCTCTCGTCCCTCGCACTCCGCTCGTATGGTGTTCTCGAGGTGCGTGTGTATGAGTGACCAGGTCAGGGTACCTTCTACCAGCCCTGCGGCATACGCCTGGACTTTATCCGGATATGATGCATCCGTCTCTACTTCTAGAATTATCCATCTGTAAAAAGGAGTTGAAGATATAATATTTCCCATCCTTATTTTAGTTTAAGATATATTACCACAGAATATATAATAGTATATTACTCCGGTTAGGACTTAGGAGTGGGGGGCTAGTTTCGTTACGGATACGAATTACGATACTATATTATATACGATTTCTTGATTCGGTCGCCGCGCCCAAAGCCCGCGATTGAAGCTTATACAATAAAGTCGATCAAATCACCAAAGCAAATATGGACATTGTACTATAGATATAGTAACATTAAAGATAAATCATTTTTACAGCAGTGAGTGATATCCTTAAATGAACCTTGATATTATATGTATACGTTAACACGGAAGTTCTAGTGTATACGATGCTGTTAGGAAATGGTAATAAAATGTTGTTGAAATAGATTAGGTGACTTTACAAATCAGCCTGCCTAGCATACGCCAACGAGATATATCTCACTCTTGAGATAATTAAAAACTACTCGTCTCATAATGTCAAAATCTCGACATTATCTCGACAAAACTCTATAAAAATGTGTTATTTCGATGATAGATCTACGCGAGAAAAAATGTTTGTCATGTATAGGGTCAATAGAGATGAAGATACAAACTATCAAACATCGAGAAACATGTAGAGTGAGATATCTCGTTGGCGTATGCTAGGCAGGCAGGGTTCAGTAACTGACATTGATTTATATAACTGCCTTATTTAACTAAAGTGTTGAGAGTTTTAAAGGCAAACAGTGTAATGTGTAAGTTTTTTGTAATAAAAAAGTAAAGTTAGTTATTTATAGAACACGCTTGTTTTGCATTGATTTGTAAAATTACAACTTCTATGGTTGCGTATGCGCTACGAAAACATGTCCATCATTGACAGCACGATAAGTGCGAATGAGTCAAGAAGACGGCAAAACTAAATACCTACTATCCCTTGGGGATCATGTGTGTTGCTTATTAACACCTAGTAAAAATTAGGTCATTAATCATTATTCGTAGTCAACACCTAACTTTTCAGACAAACTAGAGATCCAGAGATTTTTGCCATATGGCAAATTATCCTTATTCTCGCTCTTAATAATTGCACCTAATTGTAATAACGTAGTAGTTATCAAAACGAATGAGATCATAATATTATGTATTTGTCACATGATTAGTGATTACATTATTGTTTTTATCTTTTAAAACTTTGCCATCAATCGCCTTTAACAATTTGACTAAAGGTCCCAATGGAAAGTGTCTTTGCATTTAGCCAAGACATTTTCTTTATCGCTTATTTATAGATTCGCCGATCAAAATGTATAGAATTGACTTTAGACGAGTCGAACGTCAACTTTATAATATTATCGAACGCATATGGCAACATACATTTTAATCGGCGTGTATAAAGAAGCGATAAAGAAAACTTCTTGGCTATAAAAGGTTCTTATCTAGAAGTTATCTTTACCCGTTGGTGTCCCTATCTTCCCTCAGGTAAGCCCTGGCGACCCCCCGGGCGATGTCGGCGAGGTCGTTGCCCTGACCCCACAGCTCGATGCGATATCCGGTCTTCTCAGAAAAGAACACGGTAGCTGCGTAGTTCCCGTCGCCTTGAATTCTGTAAAATGATTCTTATCATTGTTTGCATAAGGATCAAAATGGTGTAGCTACGATATTAGGGTGCGTTTCCGCTGACGCGGAGCGGGGCGGAGAGGAGCTTAGCGGTGCCTGAATTGACCAATCGTGCTGTTTCATTGAAGCAGAGCGAAGATTTCGAGCATGGGGATTGGTAAATTCGGCACCGCTAAGCTCCTCTCCGCCCCGCTCCGCGTCACTGGAAACGCACCCTTAGGTGTGCACCAAGAACCGAAAGTCGCAATGTTGATTGTTTTATAGACTGCATAGACTGAAATATACAAGGTGTAACAAATTAAGTGATAATACTTTAGGTTGTGTACCGTGTATGTGTCCCTTATAGAGTTCACTGTGAAAGCAGCGCTGGAAGACCAAATATTTTTTTGCAATTTGTATGGGCAAGCGCCCGAGCGTCATGGATTTTTCCATACAAAAGTAACAAAACAGTTACTCTTTCTGCACTGTTACTTTCGCAGCGAACTCTATATTAGGGACACATACAAACCCTAAAGTATTAGTTTTGTTACACCCTGTATAAGTAGCTGATATTGTTTGTTAGTTTTGGTCTAGTGTCTACGTCGTAGAGGAAGCCTCTACGAGCTACGAAATACGTAACGTCTCAATAATGGCCACCAAGCGCCAACTTAGAAAATTGAGCATCAAGCAGTGAGCACCGCAAAGACATCAAAAAAGAAATTCAGATAAAAAAGCTGAGTCTGTAACCTAGACGTTTCCTTTATCTTTCTTTTTCGTTTCTTTAAAGATTTTTTTTTATCATTTATTATCAATAAAGCACCGAATACACGGTCGTCAACGGCGGTCGTCAACAGCAAAAATCATAACCCTCCTTTTTGCTTCGCCGTAGTCGGGTAAAAAATAGTATGCGCGTTGCCAGTCACACGGTTGTCAACGTGTTGTCAACCAGTTTTTCATTATAGATTTTGTGTGGTCGTCAACGACCGTGTATATCTTGCTTTAAATTTACAAAACGCAATATTATAAGCTTATATACAAGAATCGCCGATCAAAATGTATGGAATTGTCAATTGTCAATTGACATTTAGCGTTAGTTAATTATTAATTATGAAGTTAATGTTCGACTAGCCTTATGTTAATTCCATATATTGGCCCCTTTGCTAAGCTTGTCTTTGTGGATTAAATCAGAATGTGTTTTCCTCTGCTTGTTGTTTAGAAGTGCTAGTTTACACGGGTTTATAAGACGTTGATCTTATATTGTCTGATGTTTACGTCATAACTCATAAGTGGGTTAAATACACGTGATCAAAACAAAATTTCCACAGTATTCTCTTTGTGAAATCTTAAATTTCTCAGGCTAAACTTTAAGGGCTATAATCATAACATGATATTATTGTAACACTATGAAATCCTTAGACGGCGCTCACGTCGCTAAAACCCGTAAAAATAGGGAATTAATGAGCTATTTTTAGGGCAATAACTTTAGGTAAAAATTCTTAGGTCGATGGAAGGATAGAATTATGTTATACAAATTTTGACAATTTACATAAGCTTTTATGTCTCGAATCTTTATTCGCCAAGTTTTGAATTGATACTAGTTGCTTAGGTACATATTACATTATAGCATTAATTATAATAATAGGTACGATCGAAGAAATTGATTCAAAGGCAGTTGACAGACCTACGTTAGTTGGTCGGGTTATGTCAATTCAATATTAGTTCAATATCTGATGGCTGGATTCGATATAACGCGACCAAAATATTACGTAGGTCTGTCAACTGCCTAGGAATTAATTTCCTCGATGGCACATAAATAATTTGGATTCTTACCTTTCAATCTGTCCCAGGATGAGCGACAGGATAGATATCAGTCCCAGGAGGGCAAGTATATACGAGCTGATCTTGGTCTGCAGCCAGCTCGCCCCCACCACCTTCAGTATCTTACTCATTCTAACTCGAAAATAAACTATAATATGAAGAAGATGTTGAGGAATTTAATTATAATGAAGTGACAAAGCGAGTAGGTGTATTTCTCTAGAGGAGGAGCGACCATCAAAGATGTTATGGCCTTCTGTCAGGGTGCTGATGTGTCTCCGAGTGAGGGGACCGCATCGGAGTCTGCCCAGTCTTTATATTATTTTTTAATCTTTAAACCCTGAAACAAAAAGTTAATATTAGAATTCTGCTAATGCAAACGTTTGGTGGGGAACCGTAGTTTCTTGAAATGTGAAATTGTGCCTGCCTGTAACTCTTCAAGATCAAAATGCTGAGCAGATTTGGATAAAATTCTAAGTGGGTACACTGTGGTCCACCAGGTTTTATTTTTCCCGAAAAATGACATCGCGGCTACCGGAATTTTGGGCGAAGTTGCGACCAGCGGAATACATATTTTCCAGTATACAATTTGCAATTGTTTCACTACCAAAAGAACTTCCTTTTTTCAAATGTCTTTATCTCTGTAAAATAATCCTTAGATAAATAGATTTTCAAACGAAATTCGCGAAACCATCTACGTTAGTATAATAATATGAGGAAGTTACTACTAAATCTTTCCTCGTCGGAGTATATTGTAAACATAATGTAGGAATATGCTTTGTTTTCTTTGCATTAAAGTAAGGGTTATATTGAAAGGATGTTTGTTTTCGATGCATAATTTTATGGGTGTGATGTTATAGTACTTTATATATATGCGCGATATACTGACGTCAAACGAAACATATCTACGAGTTACACTATAGTATACACAGATAGCTCCGTGGTCCAGTGGTCTGAAGAGTCGCTCTTGACGCGGAGGTCGTGGGTTCGATCCCGCGTTGGAAACATGTTATATCCAAGTATGCAGGCTGATCACCTGATTGTCTGACAAGTAAGATGATCTATGCGCCAGATGGGCACGTGAAAATTCGGTCCTGTGCCTGATCTCTCGCCAGTCGTGCCGGTCTTCCGTCCCACTGGGTTATGAGTTATGACTTATGAGAGTAAAAGGAATATAGAGTGCTCTTGTGTACTGCGTACATACCTGGGCACTATAAAATTACTCCTGCGTACCTGGCCAGGTTTCAATGAAACCGGCCACTGTCACCGAAACCGGGTGACAGTGGCCGGTTTCGGTTACCTAGGGAGTATTATCCGTTACACCTACCCAGAGCATCAAAAACGTTTAGCAATAATAATGATAATTATGTCCCTACATCATTTTTAGGGTTCCGTAGCCAAAATGGCAAAAAAAGGAACTCTTATGGATTCGTCATGTCTGTCTGTCTGTCTGTCTGTCTGTCTGTCTGTCTGTCTGTCTGTCCGTCCGTATGTCACAGACACTTTTCTCCGAAACTATTAGTGCTATGCTATTGAAACTTGGTAAGTAGATAATATAGTCTGTGAACCGCATTAAGATTTTGATGCAAAAATGGAAAAATTATTAAAAATTTTAGGGGTCCTTATAGATACAACTAAAACAAAAAAATTTTTTTCATCTAACCAATGCGTGTGGGGTATCTATGGATAAGTCTCCAAAAATCATATTGAGGTTTCTCATATCATTTTTTTCTAACCTGAATAGTTTGCGAGAGAGACTCTTCCAAAGTGGTAAAATGAGTGTCCCCCCCCCTCTAATTTCTAAAGTAGGGGCATGATAATTCTAAAAAAAATATATGATGTAGATTACTATAAAAACTACCAACGAAAATTGGTTTGAACGAGATCTAGCCAGTAGTTTTTTTTTATGCGTCATAAATGGTAAACCTTAATCTAAATTTCATTAAATCGACTGAAATATAAAAATAAATCAAAAACCTTTTAATTTCATAAAAATAAACCTTATTGCTGCTGCGGAACCCTTCCGGGCGAGTCCAACTCGCACTTGGCCGCTTTTTTTCTACTAATAATCATTTTTTGATATAAGGCCTGTAAAACGATGCTGTCATTTCCATACAAATTTCTCTGTATAGACTCTGTGTAACGTGTGTGTAACTTAAACACTCTTGTTTAACTATTCACACGGTGAACGCATGTTTAAGAAGTTTTTATTAGTAAGGGGGTTAAAGTTTAAAACGTAGGTTGTTCGTAGAACTTATGAAGTACTACAATTTGCTTTTAAATAATATAGATCAACTACAAATAAATGAAACCTGAGTCTTTAAGCCCAGCCGTACATTATCCGAATTCTGATCAGAAACATTTGAATTCCGCCGGATCGTTCGCCACCTCGCACATTATCCGAAATATCCTTCCGGCGAGTTCGAGCTCATTCGCCTCAGTACAACATGTAAGAGACAGCGCGGACGTTCAACTGTTTCTGATCAGAAATGACGTACAATGTAGTGAAAACAACTACACCAACAACATTGAAAAAAACAAAACAGTAACTGTTTTACTTTTATTATAATTTTGCACGATTAACGAGCACAATGAAAAACAGTTAAAAGGTAAAGTACCTGTTATAATAACAGTTCGCACAAATCACAGGATGTAATAACACAATGGTAATTGGCAACAACATACAACTGAGCAGTACCTGTTATCACAATATCAATACGAGATACTCCGAAGATTGCGCTCCTGTTATCTATTATATGTATCTAATAATAATTAAAATATGCTACAGATATATGGGGGCTCGATAAGAAAATGGGGAAATGGAAAACGCTAAATCATTTTCTATAACTATCACTTGGAACAATATCATCTGAAAGTTTCATGAGATTTGAGAAATTGTAGTACTGGTTATAGTACTCTCTTTATGCTAGCAAAATTAACAATATTAGATCAGACAAGGCAAAAGATAATAATTTTCTGCAAAATTTTCTTTGCTACGGCGACACTTGCCAAAATTTCACATGTATCTGATATCAGGCAAACAACGAAACAAAATTCCTAAATAATAAAAAAATGTATTTCTTAAAGTAGCTAGTACATCTCTATGACTGTTGATATTGTGTGTATGACTTTACCGTACCTACTATGACATTGTGCTATGACCGTAGTTGAACCTTTTTATTAACCGACTTCAAAAAAAGGAGGTTATCAATTCGACGCGTATGTATGTAATATTTCCAGAACTGCCCAGTTTTTGTATATGTTAATCTATAACAGCTTCTGAACAAATGTGCCAAATTTCAAAAGTGTATGTATGTATGTATGTATGTTTTTTATGTTTGTTCACGTATATCTCCGGAACTACAAGTCCGAATTAAGTTATTCTTTTTTTGTTGCACTAGGTATTGTTCAACTTAGGGAACAGTGCAAGTTTCATCAAAATCGGTTTAGTAGTTTCGGAGATAGGAAGTTTTAATTCTCAATTACGTACAATTTTGAAGTCGGTTTTATCTTTTTAAAATACAGTTTTATTAAACGTAAGAGTATAATATAATTGTAAGCCTGTGACAACAAACTACAAAGTAACAGATTCTTGTTCCGTAATATGTTTATTTTAGCTATTTATAGTAATAAAAACATTAGGTTCTTCATATAGCATTTAACTGGAAATAGTAATTTATTGCCTACTAAATTAGCATAAAGTAAGTATACTCAATTAAAAATACTAGGTTAATAGAGTTTCAAACATTTTACATTTGCGTATGGAATCCGGATGAAAGAATACAAAAGTAATGTGTAAAATCCCAAAAAAATTACCCGTAACTATCCAAATAGTTTTTCACACAAACAAACTTTTCACACATACAAACGTTCGTACAAGGTAATAAACTTCATGGCTTATCACTGAATTACAGTATATCGCGTAAACGTGCGCCTGCGCCGGCCGAACTGTGTGCAACAATGAGCGAAATCATACACTACCTACACTACACGTGTACTATAATACCCTAGCTTAGTTTATCAACAAAGCCTAGGACTTCGAAGTTTATCAACATAGTAGAAAAGTCGTCTGATTCTACAAAACTTTCTAGATGCCGCGGCCGGTTGCTATGCCGCCCGTGAATTGTTTGATTCCTTTTCTGTCAAATTTTTTTATTATTATTATGAGGAAGATACTAATCTTCCTCATAATAATAATAAAATACTTGTTAATTAGCTAAGTACATCGATCATTGTTAACGTTGAACGTACACATTTGATTGTTTCCTTTAGTATTTTGACGCAGGACTCAGAAGAAAAAATATATACAACATCAACGATATCTAAATACAACATCCAGTAAAGGTACGGAGTACTATTATAAATTCTGTAGTAAAGGCGACAGTTTCACTTTTTTCAGTTTATCTGTTTACAACGAAACGAAACGAGACTAGGGGCGACGCGACGCTGTAATTCATGGCGATACATAAGCCACGCGTAACGTCCTGCAACAGTCGCCACATTCAATGATAAATCGAAACAAGGATTGCCTCCTCTCCTCTCATTTCGGTGTGACGTGACCCTAACTGTTAAGATTGCTTACGTATGAAATATGGATATAACAAAAATATTTGCGGATTTACATTATAACAACCGCTGTTATAATATTATATAAACCAAAACCTTGGAGATTCGCCAAGCATCACAAGTCAAAAATTTGATTTTATGCTTATTAATTTATATTTTTAAGTTGTATTACAAAATGAAAAAAATATAGATATTATTAAAATAATAGACCGTAAATATAAAGGATTACATAGCTATAATACTACGAGTATTTTAGTGGATAGCTAAATTATATAAGCTGAAAGCTTTTACGATTAATTTTATAGTCAAGTAGTTTTTCCTTGATTTCATGTTATTTTTTGAAAATAAAGCTTTTTTTTCTAAGCTGGTATAGAAAACAGGATGAGAATTAAATTCTAATCATGTTTTTTTGTTAGCTCTCGATCTATATTTCCAATTGATTGGTCAGAAATCAGCATAATAGGGGGTAGCCCCATGCAGTGGACACCCCAAGAGCTCACAAAAATGAAAAGACGAATCGTTTCCTATCTCATACTACAATTTTCATCTAACGATAACACTCTATATTTATAATCGTTACCCTGTAAATATTATGTAGGTAGTATTGAATCTATCTATAGCCACATGTACAAGCTAGTATGATAAAGAAAAAAGTACAAGATTGAAGATAATAATAACCTAAGTAGAGCCACGGAAACAAGACAGTGCCTATAATGTTGTAAAGAAAAAGTACGACAAGATTGAAGATAATGTGATAATCAGGGATGTAACGGAGGTAACTATATCGGAACCGAAGTCGGAATCGGAGTTTTCAAATTTGACTTATTGGAACCGGAGCCGGAGTCGGAACCGAAGGCGGAGGTAGGGTCAGAAGTAGTGGCAGAAGAGAAGTCTGTTTTAAGGGCCAATAAAACATGATTAAGTCACGAATTAACAAGTAAAAAAATAATAATAGACGAAAGTCGGTGGGGTTTCCTCGCGCGTCATGTATGAATCTGTTTATAACCGTTCACGCGGGCAGCCGCGCCGCCGCGCCGGCGCCGTTTTGTTCTGCTTCAACCTCCGATTAACCTCCGATTTGAAAGCATCGGAGGCGAAGTCGGAACCGAAGGTGTAATATTAATCGGAGGTTCCGACTTATCGGAGCCGAAGTCGAAGCTTCGTAACATCCCTGGTAATAATCTCGCATGGTAACAAAGTGTCGTCAGTGACACGACACCGGCGCCAAGTGACAAGTCCCCAGTAACAGGATCCGCTTACAAACTATTACACTATTACCTCAACTTTATGCACTTATAAAGCGAAATTCACACTTGGATTCAAAATCGAAAAAAAAAACAAAAATCCCCGGGTTAATAACCTCGCCTTTTATTTCTTTGTTTCGGCGCAACAATATTTTTGACTCTAGTTCTTATGAATAAGTCTTGCAATTATTATTACATTGATTAATAATATTATTACTGGGGACTTTATTACGTACCTACTATTAACATTAACTTCTTCTCCTAACAATATTTTTTTATAAATTAACATTAAATTTTGCTTGGGATGACAATACAAATATTTTATTGCAGGTTTTTAATAATGTACGTACATAAAGTAACGAATTATTGAAAAACCCAAACTTGCTCTACTTTGGTTAAAACTAAGCGTAGCGGAAGTAAAAAAGGTCAGTTTCAAGATAAGAAGTATAATAAACTGTATTATTTACAATTAAAAATAATTGCACTTATTTCTCAAAGTCAAAACTTGGTGATCTGATGCAAACGACTGATGCAACTTTTAACATTATAAGTAATTGTGTTTCCATAACCTGTAGCGCGACTCTACTATCCTTTGTTTGCTATTTTACGGCTCTTAAAACACAATACACATAATTATATTATGTTACTATTCGATACATATTTTATTATTATATTGAACTTAAAATATATCGAACGAAAAATAAAAACAAAGTAATAAAATAATATGAGAAAAAAGCTCTTATGGACGCGGCCATTTTACGCGCTCAGTGACAATATAAAGCATTATGCTACATCACCAGACAATATCAAGTTAATGCACAATAAGCACTTAGTAAGATAAAATGTTAATGCACGTGTAAAATAAATTGATTTAATTAATAATCTATAAAACTTTAAAGTTTAAACCACAATACATTTTTTGGCTTCAAGCGTTATAAGTATTTTCTAGCCTTATTAAGTTACGATAAAAAAACACAACTTGCCAAAAACTGCTCACATCACATCTCCAATTTAAATAACGAATATGAAATTCGAAATATGAACGTGCGTATGCGAAAAGCGGGAATAAATCAATACATTTCAGAGCCAGAGCGTTTGGTTTTACTTTTATGATGATACAGTACTGGATTTAGCGCGCGTGTACTTCGGCGTTTTACATCTAAAGTAAATAAATCATATAATAAATTTCGTGGTAAATACGTTTGATATGTTAACCTGCCAAGGTCTCCGCGAATAGACATGGTTCATGTGAGAGCTTTATAATGACATAAGGTATAGACCTAAACTATAAATAAGACAAAGTGTGTGATGTGCAGGTAGGGACAATTAGGTATTAATAGATCGTCATACCTAAGATTACAATTAAATAAATATAAGCTAGGGGGGGGCTGAGGCTATAACTAGGTACAATTCATAGCCCCAGGCGGCAGGCCCCCGAAGCTTGGCAATAAGTGAAAGGATGCCGAAGATGCCCTAGGGCCTAAAGAGTAGAGAAAGACTTCGAATTATATTATTTCTCCTTTCTTCTGTATTCTATGAAAAACACCCTGCCAGTGCCAGAAAGCTTTTGCGCTTTGACTATACAGGGTGTAACAAAAGTAAGTGATTATACTTTAGGCTGTGTATGTATTCCTTGTTTATTTAGATACTTATTGTGCTATTAGGGGTAGAGGTAAGTTGTTGTTAAATTTGTGTTGTAATGTTTAAGTTCATATAACTATCCTCTGTATTGGGTTATCCTGTAGATGAGTTTGTTTAATAAAATGAAAATAAAAAAATGTAGAGCGTTCACAGTGAAAGTAGCAGCGCAGGCAGTCACGAGTTTCCCAATATAAAAGTGAAAAAAATTGCTCTTTCAGCGCTGCTACTTTTACAGTGAACTCTATGTAGGGGAATCATACACACCCTAAAGTTCATTTATCACTTAATTTTGTGACACCCTGCATAATATCTACCTACATCATTCATCTAGTGCTCGACCTAGACTTTAAACAAAACCTTTGTGTTAGCCAGCCAAACTTGTTTTAGCGGTTATCAAACAGTTTAATATCGATAAGCAGATTCCACATACATGAGAGATAAAGCACTGACGATAGTGTTAACTGTTACGTCAATGGCACACGTAGATAGAGTTGGTCCCGCGTTGGCACGTTCTGGCTTGTGTTACTCGGAATTTGCCAATAAAATAGAATCGTTATCTACATTCAAATCCAACCTTTAAGGCTAGTCGGCTTTACATACAATCCATATCACAGACATAGATCATGATTCATGATAGATACCGATTACCGCATGTATATGTACTTCGCGTGCCATATCGCGCTCCAAAACGACGAGCAATGCTCGTCTTTCAAAAGTCTGTCCTTTAGTCTGCTATCGGAATCGGACGTCAATTGGAATTTTAAAAATGCCTAAATGCCTAAAAGTGCCGTATTGAGCTGTAGAAATTCAAATAGAAACGTTGGCCTAGAAAATGAGCACTTTTCTTATCTTATCTTTTTATAGTTACTGTGACGTACCGATACGTCACAGTAACTATAAAAAGTGGCACGCTCGTTTTCATACAAATGGAGCGACACGCGGTATCTATCTTGATCTATGTCTGTGATCCAAATCCATACTAATAATATTATAAATGCGAAGTGTTTCTGTCTGTTAACCTGTTCAGGCCCAAACCGCTTAACCCATTTCATGCTGAAATCCGTTACCGAGATACTTTGAGTCCCCGGAAAGGACATAGGTTAGATACTTTTTATTTCGAAAAAAATGTGCACTAATTGCAGGGTGATAAAGTAATTTTGGAACAAAGGATTTGCGAGCGTTATCTACCTAGTTGATATTAAAAAAAAAATACGTGCAGATTAACTCTCATAGTCATAAGTTCATAACAAACGTTGTAGAGCCAATCTTTAACAATTTACATTATTGATTATAATATTGATTTTCATTACACTTATCTAGTTTGGCGAAGCATATTTACAAAAAGTTAGTTTATAAGGTATAAGGCTCTAATTTTTTCATGGAATTATAGCGTTATTTCGTGCGAAAAAAGATATTTATGTAAACGAAGAAAAATATGGAACAACAAGCACGTATTAACACAGTTTTATTGTTCTACAGTTTAAATAATTGCAATACAATACAAATTCTTTATTATGCACACAATAATCAGTGCCGTAAATAGGGCAGCTGTGCCACCGGTGCCCAGGCACAGGGCGTAGACTCTGGGGGGGGCGCAAGAATGACAAGACCAGCCCTAGTAGACACTAGCCGCTTGTCTAGGCCCTCAGGGCTCAGGCAGGACTATTATTTTTTCTGTTTCCTCCTGATAAGTTGCCGCTGCGCTCCTAGTGCTCCAATTATAATTGGAGCACCTAGATTGGTTTTATCACCCTGAGTGGGGTTATAACAACCAAGGGCGTTGTTATAGAAGTTCGCACAGGGCGCAGTTATAGAAGCTCGCACAAGGCGCAAAAAAGGTCTATTTACGGCACTGACAATAATATACAATAGTATAAACTAGGAAGCGTACATCACGTCGTCTAATCCCGTCTTCAATAATTATATCATACAGATTTTTTCTAAAACGCAAAGTTTCTCAGTATCTTGCTTATTTTTGGATATTCCAAGGTTTGTCGTTATGTCATCTTTGTCGAAAATTTTATCACAAACAAACAGTACATGCTACTGTTTATATAAATATGTGTTAAACTGTCGCCGAGGTGCGAAAATTATTACTTATCTTACTTAATTGAAATTCAAGGATCCGATGTACAGTGGCGGGGCAAGACCTAAATTTTATGTGGGCAAGATATATCTCACGAGGCCCCCTAAAATATATTTTGCGAGGCCCCCTGATGGATGACGCTAAAGAACGGATTTGTTGAGAGAAATAATTTTTTGATACTCCAAGTTTTATTTATAAAACTTTTTATTTTTGAATATTTGAGTATCACAACTCGTAAAACTATAAACTAATGTAAAAATATAAACTAATGCATAAAAGTTCCATATGGCTCCTGTGATTTATAATGAATCACCAAAAGAATTAAATGCACTGAATCTCAAAATATTTAAGAAACAATTGAAAAAGATTCTGATAGAAAAATGTTATTATAATTTATTAGACTATTTGAATGATAAAAATCAATAATTATTATTTATTACAATATATAACATTGAAATCAATTATTATTTTATATTACTGAACTGGTTGTTAGTTTTAATTTTTTTTTAATTATTTTAATTTATGACAATTGATATGAAATATAATATTGAGTGAATGGAGAACGTAAATAAAATTAAATGAATGATTTCAACAATTATATTATTATATTGTGTATTATATTTGATCATAACACTAAATATCCGATTGACAATTTTAATGAAATGTTTGAATAAAATGTATTACTTTTTTTAATGACTATTAACTATTATGTTTTAAATATTACTTTTTTATTTACTATACAATAATTATAATACAATTTTATCCAAACAGAACACTAGCTAATGAAATGTGTTTTATTTATACTTTTAATTAATTTTTTCTGTGAATATTATGATTACTATAAATTTGCATGCCTATAGTTATTAGGTAGAAAGACTGGAACCCTGTATTATGTATAATGATTGTAACATCTATTGTAACGGCTTTCTGCAAATAAATTATTCTATTCTATTCTAATTCTATTCTATTCTATAGAATGGCTTTACATTGTCGCAAAATGTAGGTACCTAAGTAGGGTACGTTTCATCTAGCCATTGTTTAAAACAATTTTCAAATATAACATTAAGTATTTAAATATTAAGTATGAGAAATAATAAAATAATGAACAGTTATTACAAAATATAAGTAGAACTTTTGCAAATTAATTCTAAGATTATTACAATCATTAAGAATTCTTGGGAGGACTCAGGTAGAATGCCGTTATCTCTTTTTAACTTTAGAAATATTATTCCCAATCTTTCTTTCTTATGCTTATGAATCAATATACATTCCCTGACACAAGTGGCCCTTGCCCTAGAAATAGTATCTTGGTCATTTTAATTAACAAAATATTACGCGTAATTCGAATTGCGTTCTAAGTACAATTATTATTATAGTCAAATAGTAGCCCTAGCCCTAGCTCAAAACAGGAAGCAGGCTGCAGGAATATATTTTGACAGCTACTAATCGAAACATTTTCGAATATCGAATTTTAAATATTATATAGCTCGCAATTTGTCGCAAATTTGATCCTTATCATTTTCTTAAAAAATGAAAAATAAAGGTGATGTAACTAAAAAAAGATTGGACCTAATATGGTGGCTAACGCACACGTCGGATTTGGTCGAGTTTTTTAATTTAAGATATTTGTGACCTCCTCTAAACACTGGTGCAAAAAAAATAATGACTATAATTAATTAGAAAAAAATCTAACTCTACTGGGCTAATATGGGGGCTGTTAAAATTATTATTCATTTTCTAAAATTCTACGAGTACGCCTCTACGCCTCTACGTTTTATAATATACTCCTCAGATCTCAACAACACTAAATTTAATATGCAATCGCTAGGTAAAGAACCTAGAGAATATTTTATTTACATAGAGAATAAATGGCGTTTTTTATATTAAACTTTTTTAAAGATAAGCAAGGTTTGTTTGCATGCTCTGAAACTATGGGAACGATTTTTATGTTCACCACCACCACAAGGTACAAACCACACGAACCACGGACCACAAATACAGTTTTAAGATAATTTTGCTCGTGGTATGTCTTAGAAACAACTAGTTTTATATGTTATTAATTATTATATCGAAGTTTAAGGTGAATTATTATTATTTGAGGTTTGAGCAAGTTACCAACTATTTCACTTTCTTATTGTGTGGGTTTCCTTCCACCAAGCGCATACCAAGATACATGGAATTAATATATACTAGTTATACGTAGTATAATAGTATATATTAATTCCATGCCAAGATATGACTAACAATTCCGTTTTAGCAATGATTTACTTGACAAGAATGTGTTTAATCACTGTCTATTGTTTTATTTTTAAGTCTTCTAGTTGTTCTGAGTCAGTAGTCTATTGGGTCTCTTAAAAGACTAGCCAATAAATTAGTTTAATCCTTTTCAGCTAATTAGTCGAAAAGGATTAAACTACTAATTTATACTCTATTGAGTAAGTACTAAGTATGCTTCAGTTTTAAAATAGATTCATATACTTACGTAACAAAATGTATGTACTTTCCATACTTAAAGTTAGTTGAGTGCTTTTACGCTATAACCCGCTTTAAAAAATAAACTATAACCCTACTACGTCAAAAGTACAAAATGTGAAAATAGCCTATGTCACATGCGTCACCATTAGATACTAAACTACTAATCTATTGACACCTTTTCGTTATCATCAGACCAGTTGTAGCCGCTACGAGGATACGTATAGAGTATAGACTCCCAAAATCATAACCCTCTCTTTTGACTTCGCTGTAGTCGCGTAAAAATGCGACACATTTCATCAAACATCCACACATTATAACCCCATTATTTGCTAGGGCCGGGCGGGTTGCACGATGCGCCGGCGCAGGCAACGGGTTACGGGAGCGTCGAGGTCATTGCCCCGAGCAGTCAGAATGTCAGATCGATATAATATATTATGTCCGGATATCAACCGGATATAAATATTGATTGATTGATAAATTTTGTTGTTGTAGTGCATAAGGAAACAGGAAAATGCGGCGTTTATCACGCTGTAGAATAATGGTAACTTGGCTCTTGGTGCAACTGGAACAAGGACACAACTGCAGGAAAGGGTTTCTCAGACAGATTTGCCGAATATGTCAGTTTGTCCCTTAAATATGTTTTTATTCCTTGGCATTTCTACAGAGGCCATGCTAAGTCTGCCCATGGACTTAGCCACAAAAAATAAGTAAAAAAAAAGATACTCACAGCTTTGGCGTTGGTGGTTCGCCCACAAACACGACGTCGGTGATCTCAACCCATCGGGATGGTCCTTCTGAGACAGTCGGCGACGGTGGACAGGTGAATTACACCGCTACAACTCTGTGGACAAAATGGCGGCGGTTACAAAATGGCGGATACCCAAAAAATATGTACTAGAAATGGGTGTTAAAATATAGAGGATACAACAAAATGATGTTAAAAGTGGTGGCAGTTATAATATTGCGGCTGTTACAAACAATATATAACTATTACAAACACTTTGTCACAAAATAGCAGCGGATAGATACAAATAATATTATATTCTCCTAAAATTCAACTGAAATAAAAAATCAAAAAACATACTTTACAAAATGGCGGTTGCAGGAAACAAAAACAAACAAGATGTCCCACCGATTGGACTTAGCACAGATTTCTAAAAAGCTTTTATAGGAGGATAGAGAACTAGCGTCCTCTATATTTTATCTAAGGTTAAAGGTGTTATAGGTTTGTAGGACTAAGCCGTGAAACTTCTAACAGCTTTCTTCGCAAGCATGTAACCTACTACTGACTGCTCGTATGAGAATGATTTTAAAATAATTAATTAATTAATACCCAGTTATCTACTTGTTTGATTTAATGATAAAGTTGGTCCGTTTCTTAGGATGGAGGCTTATTAAATGAATGTAGACGTCATCAAATTAATTCTCTCCGAGATATTCAAGTAAACATTTATTATATTTTGTTTATTGTTCCTAATTTTATTTATCAGCGAAGATGGTAAATATAAAATTTAGTTATTTGCTTCAGAGATAAAAAGTTACATAAGTTATCGAACATAACAACGGTATGCTATAAATAATTATATTTTATCAAATACTTTTTTCGCTTTCTTATTCTTTTATTTCTTCTTTTTTACAATGACGGTCTATATCGACAATCTTTTATTTCTATTAACACAAGATAGTATAAAAATACGCTTGTAATAATTAAGTAGTTAGTAGGTACCAAATTGAAATGAGTAGGTACACAACTTGTGAGTTGTGACTTTACTAGTACCTAAGTAACTATTCTTGTAATAATAATTACTAATATTTTACTTTCTAGCTTCGTATGATGACATACAAAGTCTCTAGACTATTACAATATAGCCTATAATTTATTTGCACTTCATTTACTGTTTATTTCAAATAATTTATTTATTTACCTACGAAAATGTTTCATCGATTTTAAGACTACCTCTACATAAGAGTTTTTGACGAATATAAAGTTGCTTATCAGTTGACCTACTGCCTTTTTCCGTTCTCAAAACCCACTTACAAATTACAATGCAATTACAACAATTCATTACTAATTATTGATTGATAGCAATTGCATTTTATTCATAAAATTGATAACTTAATTAAACCGAAATATATTTTCTTATCACAAATTGATGATAAGAAAATATATTTCGATATTATCTAATCCCGGGCCCTTCTAGAGTCAACGTGTAGCTTTACCAAGGCTTAGATACCTTAATAATTACTAAGTATATTAGTAACATAATATTAGTTGTTTAGAATTTTAGATCATAAAGGCGGAATAGAGAAACAAAGGCCTGAGCAAGCGAGATGTCACTATCAGTAACACTGCGTGGTAAAAAGAGACGTGTGATACATGACAGCAGTACTCTTTTTTTGACGTCCTGTCAGCAGATATCGGCACGTTGACAATTTAATCTCATAAAAAGATGGTTCTGTAGTGTACATATTTAATAATTTTTACACACATGACAGCTGATATGTAAACCAATTTCGGTTTCGTTTGACAGCTCGAGATTGTTGCTCTATTCCCCTAGGTATATTATAACTTTATGGTTTAGATACTCATTTAAATAACCTTAAATTTTTCTGATATAAAAACTAATATTTGCCCTTTCTGGAGTATACAGTATTATATGTAGCGAAAAGATGTGACAGACAGAAACATATTTTTTGGTACGAGACCTACGATTAGTTGATGATATTAATGATGATAAGATTAAAGTAGCTGGTTATTAATAACATTCGAATACTAGATTTATCTAGAACTTACTGGTTTAGTACATATAATTTAAGTTTATCTTAGAACATTCATACAGAGCTATCTCAATAGATGTCGGAAAAGCGGAACAGAGGTTTCGGTCAACACGTGTCTAAACTCCGATTTATTTATCATATAATATTTTATTAGAAATACAAACAAGTATACAAAGAAATTATACATACTAAACCTAAAATAAACAATAGTATAGGTACTCCACTAAGTTTTCACATATTATTAGGGAAAAAACAATATTATACTTAATTTTAAATATACTTATTACTTAATTGCTAACAGTGTATTAAAACTTTTTTAATTTCTTTTCTAAATACATTTTTACCTTTTGCAAATATATATTATATTACAGTTAACTATATCATTATATTGCTATATTTTAACAAATTCATTAATATCATATAATTATTATTTAAATAATATAATATCATAATTATTTATTTTAATATTAGCAAACATTTCAATACTAATGTAGCAAAATATGCGAAAGTATGTTTGTGTCTTAACTCCGTCTTCACGTATTATACTTAATTTTAAACGCCTGAACAGTTTGATAAAAGGTAGTTTGGATGATTAAAAGCCTTTCAGGAAAAGGCATAACTTTGATAGCTCTATTACGACAAATGGTTTCCATATCGATGGTTTCCATGCAATAAACACATTTTTGTACGAAATTGCGAGCAACATCTAAGCATGCAGCTTATGACGCGGCCGCACATGCGTCTATCGTCACGAAGGTTCGACTTCGTGCCATGAGACGATATTATTGGACAATTTTTTTCATTGTCCAATGGCATCGCCTCCCAACTCGAAGCTTCGTGACGATAAGCGCAGGTGCGGCCCGGACATTACAAATTACAATAATAATAATGATTACTAACTGTCATCAGACAAAATCGTTTTCTAATCGTTCATCGTTAATGTGACTTTTGTTGTCGGATGGGACCATGTGATTTTCCTACTCCATCTGATCTACATAACAGTAGCGCTTGTTTGCCACAAACCGCGCACGCCCTATGGCGCCTCGTTATCAGTGCCAATCACGGACACCCGGAAAATTACTCATATCACATGTATCGTACAGCGCACTATTATTGCATAAGACTTCCAAGAAAATAGACAAAATATTATTAGCTTCTATTTGCACTCTAATACGTTGCGCCGAAATTCGTTTAGTAGTCATGGCTACCGTACATTTTTTAGATTGAACATTATAATATGATATTATCCATTGTAAATTGGAATGCAATAAACAAATCATTAATTATGTAAGCCATGCATAGTAAATAATCGATTTGAACACACGTTTAATAATTAATCGATTGGCATAATCGAGAATTTCCTATTTGACCAACCGAAAAATCGAAATGATTCGTTTCAAACAAAATCGGGAATAATTATTGGTGGAAAATTAATTAAGAAAATTTCCGAATATTCGGGAACGCCTGACATTTCCGTTCACGTCATTTTGGGAATGTTATAGTAATATTGAGTATTGACCGTATATTATAGTGAATGAAATACTTAACCTTGAGTGACGTCACAAACGAAAATGAAAATTCGTCGCCAGTCGCACGCGCGTGTGACGATTTTTCACGACTGCTTATCGTGACGGCTGAGGTGTATGAATGATTATAAATAGTTTAACGAATAATTTTGTCATTTAAAATTATTATTATTTGACTTCTAAAGTCTTCTATTTAAAATATAATTTTACTATTTCAGCCATAACAATGTTTATGTTATGCTTTTTGTCTGATGTCTCCGTGTTAAGTTTTTTAGGTAAAAGTAAGCTTAGTTTTTTTTTCTAATAATTATTTATATAATAATATATAAGTTATTTTTTATTAAATTAACATAAAATTGAGATACCTTTTACCTAGCACGAACGAAAGCACAAACTCTTAGCTGGGTACTTGCTAATCTTTGCTCTACAATTTGCTTCTAAATATAGCAAACGTAGTAACCGTAGCTCTATAATGATGATAGATATATTATGAGTCACACACATTTTCGAATAGTTTATATTTTGTGACTACTCAATGAATCGGCTACTTTATATTAAAAAAAAAACTATTTTTTGCTTCTATACAGTATTGCATAGAGCACTTTAAAAATCTCTCAATTTATTTGCAATTTTAAGGGCCTGTTTCACCAATTCCTGATAAAGTGCTGGGGGGCAATTACGAGCTCTTATATCCAGCCAGTTTACAGGCCAGTTTACAGGCCGTTGCATAGACACGGCCTGTAAACTGGCTGGAAAGAGGCTATTCACACCTTTTTTTGATCTGTCAAGTTAATTGGTGGATAGCCTATTCGTCACTTATCACTTATCAGGAAGTGATGAAACAGGCCCTAAGTCTTGAATGGTCCTAAGTTGCTTTTAGCTTTCTGCAAACTGAGTTAAGACAATAATAATTATTAATTATGCATCAGCTGTCTCTTTACGCTTAATCAGATTAATCAATTTTAATGATACTATAGGATACTTTGAGTCGGCTTTAAAGGACATGGATAGTATTTGTCGGAATATGTTAAAAAATTCTCTTCCTGCGTAAAAAAAGCCTTTCGCAGTAGAGTCACTGTGGGCAACATTGGAAATACATAATACTCTGAAGTAAATTGACAAGTCCGAAAAGTTATTGAACTGAAATTTAGTTAAAATTAATACGCAAATAATAATAATAATATAAACAATAATAAAAATTCACAAGTAAAATTTTCCTCGAAGTATTTTCCAAAGGATTTTCTCGGAAAAACCGACCGTGTACTGCCTCTTACAAGAAAAAAACATTACAATCAATCTCACAAAAACCTGATATCCATGATGATCCATGATAAAGACATTTTTACCGACTCCCAAAAAGGAGGAGGTTATAATATTATGTTAGGCTGTGGTTAATATTGGACACAGTGAGATGTTTGATGAAGACTTCATCAAACATAATCATGAAGCTGTTTTTTAAAGATGTTTTAATGAGTGCATTTTATTATGTATTATTATCAAGTATGCTATTAAAAAATACGCGTTGCCTCGCATTAAATGTATTTCTTGCAAAAACTTTAAACATATTTCCTTTTCCTTTAACAAAGCAGAGGTCGACATCAAAATGATGAGACCGGGCGTAGAGTTTCTTAAAATTTTTGACATATTTTCATCTCCGTTTTGTACCTTGGATCGTCGTTTGAACTTTAGTATTAAGTAGCGAGTATGTTCGGAATTCGCGATTTTGGGTAGCAACAGTGTGACCACGTGCGAGGACAACGTTCGCGAGTTGCCCGATTGAGGTCAAGTGCCTCGTCTAGACTTACCCTATTTATAGCATACTATACAGTTTAGACCCTTTAGGGTTCCCTTCTCGAAGTTAAAATTACTAAAAAACAATTTAAATTAAATTGTACTTGTCATAAAGTCCTATTACAGATAAGTAGATCTTGAGTCCCTGTTTTCCGCGCTCAAAGTGAGAGCGACGTATAGAGTCTGACTGAGCCAACTTTCTCTACATTTACATAATGCAAACTTAATTGACATTACAGCTAAATGCAAAGTATAGTTAAATATTCTAATAGTATTATCGGGGAAACACCTTGAATTGCCCATAAATTGTGCAATGTTTCTTTCGCGGAAAATTAATATGGAAAATGTGTTACTCACGTTTGCATTGATTTTTTCTCTCTGGCGAAGTTTTGTCGGTCCTTTACGTGGTGACGCGAAGGGGACTACATTTGAAACGGCACTATTTGAGGGCTTTCGCACGGACTACAATGACACTGTAGAACATGACCGCACCTGGTTACATCGAAGCAAAGAATAATGGCCAGTCGATGTCAAAGCCGCACACGCATTTAATCAGAGCAAATGTGCAGCCCAGCGCCATCTAGTAATAAATATTGAAAGTAGTAGAAGAATTTCAATTTTATTTTGATTATATTTTCAAGAATTAAAGTTGATTTGCACCTCAGTGTATATTGCGTATTATTAAAACAATATTTTTATACTATCCTTGTAGATAATGCTATTATTTCGTAATGTAAAAATCAAAGAAAAAATAATACATACTTACTTATATTTTTTTAAATAATTTAATACTTTTCTAGATATAGTTTAGATTTTAAAATACTTCCTTAAGTATATTATCTTAACGATCTAAAAATAAAAAGATCAAATCAATAAAATTTTATGTCTAAACTAAAAAAAAATACAATAAAAATTACGACTTCCGACGCACATCAGATTAAACTCGATCGTTAAAGCGCCATCTCTGTAAAATTGTGTTAATCTCTTAGAAAAGATGCCAACCTTCTGACAATTTAGTTTGACATATCTCTCATAGATGGCGTTTATTACTTAAAACTTAAATGCATTATGCAGGGTTTTAACTTTTACATTATAAAAAAAGTTGACCAAATAAGTGAATTTGTTAATTTAATTAACATGATTACTTAATTATTATTAAAATGCAGATATTGATTTTTAATTGCAAGTCATTAACAGCTTTTGAAGGCATAATAAAAAAGACACAATTCGAAGGTAGTTGTGAAATCTTAGTTCTTGTTCTTTCAACTTTGACATTGTTCGGTGTTCCATACTTAATACTTTTATATATTATATTTTGTTCTTAGAGTAAAATCACAGTTACAATTATGGATATAATAACATCGAACTATAATATACAGTCGATTGATAAACAACCTATTTTCAACGATGTTATGCAAACTCCATACAAACCGGTGAGTAACAATGGTAATATTTATTCTGTTATACAGGCGCGGCGGCGCGGGCGTGGTTGTGGGAATAAACTCCGTGGGGAAACCCGATAGTGCAACACAAATTACTTACACGATATTATGATGATCAATCTATTATGCTTATTCAGACTAGGTATATTCATACAACTGTGATGGAGAAGTGCGGACCTGCACAATTTAGCCGGGTTTGTCAGGCCCGGCCATATTATAAACGAGCTATTGCCCGCGGCTTCGCCCGCGTTAAGAAGTAGGTACTTATTATTATATACAAACTTTCATCCCCATTTTAACCCCTTAGGGCTGAATTGATCAAAATCCTTTCTTAGCGGATGCCTACGTCATAACATCTACCTGCATGCCAAATTTCAGCCCGATCCGTCCAGTGGCTTGGGCTGTGCGTTGATAGATCGCTATGTCAGTCAGTCACCTTTGAGTTTTGTATAATTATTTAGAAGATGTAAAAGTGTGTGTGTCTGTCTGTTACCAATTCACGCTCAAAACACTGAACCGATTTTGCTGAAATTTGGTATGGAGATTGGAGATACTTCTTATCTCGGAAAAATGTACGGTTAACGTGCGATAAACGAATTTTGGCACAACAGAGTCGCGGGGGTCAACTAGTAAGTTTTATTCTTAGATAGTAAAACCTATTATTAGACTAATAGATTTTCCCGACTATGGTAAACGATAAAGTCTGTTTTATCATCAAAAAACGTCCACGCGGGATTTTGCACGCCCTGGGATTTGGGAACACCTAGCTTCTAATAAGTAGGTCAATTTAGGATACTTATACTCGATGCTTTGAGTCCATTCATACAAGATTTACCTTTGAGGGCTCCCCCGACGACCGACTGAGACCGATTCTTACATCTTAAAGCCAAGAGGAAAGGCCGAAGGACCCTTATTTTGATTCTCAGTCCCTCTCGAGAGCCTTTCATACTAATAATAATAGAATTCAAAAGGAGATAGATAACAAAATTGCAATTTTCCAGCCGACCACGACTGCAGACAAAGATTTCTATCTGAAAACGAATGCGGATTCTGGTAAGTTCTAGGTACATAAAAAGTAAAAACATACTTAATTCTTAAAAGTCAACAATAATTTGATTATTTTTAATACCTAATTATTTTACCTACACATGAAAAATTAAACAATAATAATTATTTTAAGTAATTATGTAAGTACTAAGTAAAAAGTAATTACATACTAATAATTATTGTTAATTGTCTTTGAACATACCGTACTTGCATGACAGAACCACAATAGAAAACTTTACTTGTTGGAACGAAGTTCCTCAGTTATCGCTCGTTGCGAAAGGGGGCTAGACAAAAAAAATTAAGGGTGAATTGCACCAGAAGCGTAGTCAAAGAAGGTTAAGGTTATCGTCAAATATGGTGACTTTTGCTAGGGTCGATTTGACAGTTCATTTCACATTTGGTTATGGTTAAAGTTAAAGTTATAGTTAAAGTAAGCCGGTGCAACCCACTCTAAGACGAAAAGTTGTAACGACACGTCTTTTGACGCCATACGACCACCACCGCCACCACGTCACGCGGTAGCGCGTGTTTCTCTCTCTCTCTATCTCTCCCTCTCTCTCTCTCTTTCACATTGAACAGTGTGGTGTAGTAGGTTTTTTAAGAGTGAGTTGCACCAACCTACTTTAACCATAACTTTAACTTTAACCATAACAAAAAGTCAAATGAACTGTCAAATCCCTAAAGTCCATTATGGACGCCATATTTGACGATAACCTTAACTTTAACTGCGCCTCTGGTGCAATTTACCAGAAATAATAAACTGGAACTTCGTTCGATCCGGGTGTCCCTGACACCTCTAATTTTTTTTCTCAACAAATTGTTACCAATAACATATTTTTCCCTAATCGTCAGACGCGCTGCTGGCAGTGAAGATGGATCCGGCCGTGTTGGAGGCGCAGGTTACCGTCACCAGCCAGCCGAGAGACAAACCTGCACCGTCGCCACCACCCGCTGATAAACTCACTAAACTCGACAACACCAACCATAAGAAAGGTGATTTTGTCTGAATGTCTATTAATTGACCTTCCCAATCCATGCTAATTATTATAAAACATGCGAAAGTGTCTATCTGTGACCTCTTCACGGCCTAACCGCTGCATCGATTTTGCTGAAATTTGGTATCGAGATACTTTGAGAATTGAGTCCCGGGAAAGGACAGGCAGCGTTCTTAGATGGCGGCAGAGTTCGTACATAGGGGCGGCAAAATTAAAGTGGCCTATATTAATATTAATATATAAATCCAGCCCTGCTTCTAGGTACCTAGTTGTTTAATTATGTTTCAGATATAATGGCAAGCAGCATATTCGAGGCTGCAGTGAGTATGCAGCAGGCAGCGCTGTTCAGTCTGACGCCGGAGCAGTTTCAACTGCTGCTGCGATACGTTGACACCCTGCGACGACAGCGGCAGACGATCATGAAACAGATGGTAAGTTGGTCAATATGTATAGGAGATGGTGATTGGTGAGTGATACAATAGTCAAAATCATTGTGGGCTTTCTAGCTCATTGTAACGCCTCCGTGGTCTAGTGGTATAGAGCACGGCTCTTGACTCGGAGGTCGTGGGTTCGGTTCCCACGTTGGAAACATGTTATTTCCAAGTTTGGTTAGGACAATGCAGGCTGATCACCTGATTGTCTGACAAGTAAGATGATCCATGCGTCGGATGGGCATGTAAAAAGTCGGTCCTGCGCCTGATCTCTCGCCGTTCGTGTCGGTCTGCCATCCCGAGTTATGACTTATGAGTGTAAAGTGATGATAGAGAGTGCTCTTATGTAGTGCGCGCACACTTGGGCACCATAAAAATTACTCCTCCGTACCTGGCCTGGTTTCAATGAAACCGGCCACCGTCACTGAAATCGGTGTGGGAGCTATTTGTATGGACCTGCTAGAAAAGCCGTTTAGACTTGTAATTAAAATTCCATGGAATTCATTATTCAATGGCATCATAAGGCGTCTCCCAGACAGACGCGGCCTGCGGTGGCGGTAGCGGTGGCGGTCAGTTGGATGACTTGAGAGTTCTAGGAACGACACAGACACACGCGGCCACGCGGCCAAGTCATCCAACTGACCGCCACCGCTACCGCCACCGCAGGCCGCGTCTGTCTGGGAGACGCCTAAGCGTTTCCATGCGTCGTGCGACGATGACACAAAGCCTAATAACAAGAAAGCCTAACAAAATGAAAAGTTGTAGGAAAGCCTCAGATTGTCAAGCGCTGAGCGAGCTTATAATAAAGTTGCTGACAACGCCAAGACCGAACAGAATTTGGGCAAAGAAAGAGATCAGTGGCAAAGAAATGCCGCAATGTAATACAAAGCACGGAAAGCGCTAAAGAAAGGCGCAAACCCGCATTTTTAACTACATCGCGAATGGTCTGGATTCTGGAGGACGCTTTAAGTTCCTCATTCCTGGACGCTTTAAGTTCCTCATTCCTACTTTCCAGGAAGTGTGCATTTCTGCATTATAGAATATAGACTCTAGCTAGAGTCTAGACTGTCTACTGTCTAGAGCAGTGTTGGCAAAAGGCGTGCTGCGGCGCCACTGCGGCGCACTGCAGGTGTACCGTATGGCCAGTAGTTGTTGTGCCTCAAAGAATATCGTCGTGTATATTCCTACTTTATGAGAACCAAAAAGGCAACATTTCAGGATGATCGACGAAAGGAATGGGAAATGGGAACAGAGCACCTCGTACACGCTGGTTAATTTGTGGTGTACCTCCGAAAATTTTTATTTTTTCTAGCTGTAAGTACCTTGATCACAAAGTTTGCGGAACACTGCTCTAGAGAACGCCTCGTCAAGAACCTCATTCCCACTTTCCAGGAATGCGCCTTCTGCAAGAACAACGGTCACCCTGAAGTGTGGTACACGACACACGCGCTGCGCGACGCGCGCGGCCGCGTGCGCTGCCCCGTGCTGCGCGCGCACTGCTGTCGACGCTGCGGCGCCACCGGCGATGCTGCCCATACGCTGCGATACTGCCCGCTCAACTTCTGGTAAGTGTTCTTGTATTATGGTGGTGGTGCAAGCATGGGAAATCGTATAGTTATTAGATAGGATCCGTTCTGGTTTCCAGCCCAGCGACTGATATACCCTTATAGTTTCGGTCTGTCCGTCCGTCTGTCCGTCTGTCTGTCCGCTGTTTTGCTCAAAGGCTAATAATAGGACCTACACAGCTGTAATTCGGTACTCATGAATGCACATAATATTATGCCGACAAAATGGTATGATTGCCGTTTTTCATTCACCACAAAAAAGCCTCGTGGGAAGCTAAGATTTTAACTCTAACGAGACGCGAAATGCCGTCTTAAAACCTCCGTGCCGCATCTTGGTGTGTACTGGGCTACTGGCCCTAGCCCCTAAAAGGTACCCCGATTCAACGAATTTCATCCAACCATAATACAGAATACAGATGCGATCAAAGCTTCGATCCAATCTGTTTTCTATCAAAAATTATACTTACGACATTTTTTTTTGAGTTTTGACTTTTGAGTTTTAACCTTATGGTTTTGACTAATTTTGACCGATGAAAAAGCGTTGTCGTTGTAAATTATTATACTTATGAGAGTTCAACATATTTTTATGAGCGTACTAGTACGCGTACTATTTTATAGTTTGATTGATAAATGATAGGAATATAGGATACAAAATGGATTATAACATTGAAGCTGCGTTATAAAAAAGAAATACTTATGCAGATCGATAAGTCATCTAAGAATTCGGAGAACAACGTTAGGACAGAAAAAAGTTTAATGGCATCCCAAGTCCCAACGAGCATGTTCAGTAGTACGTGTAATACATACTGACGTGTGAGATGATCCCGTTTCATATATAAGCCGATCACGTGCCTGCCTTGCGAAACTCGGAAGTCGCGGAAGTAGGGTTCCGTGGATGAAGATCAGTCTTAAAGTTTTAAGGCTACAGCCTTAGAGACCTCACAAGGCCTATAACCTTTATCAAAAAACTATAAAATTGCAGGCGCAAAGGCTTTCAGTCACACACTTTGCGCCTTCAATTTTATAGTTTTTTGATCGTCGTTATTTTATACATCAATTCAATCGAGTTTTGACTCGAATCCACCATAGATATATTCTTTGTCTTTAATTCAGTACAAAAATTATCTGAAAATTCCAAATAATTTGGACATAGTATGGCAATTTTATGGCAATTTCGTTAAAAGAAGAGGTAACTTTGGGATTTTTTTCTATCGAGTGAAGTTCATGAAATTGTGTAATGGAATATGAATTTCAAATTTATTCCTATTTATTCCTTAACTAAGACATATATTTTTTTCAGAATTTAAATTACTATATTTTTATGTCTCCTGTCCCGTTTAAATCTTGAAAATCATCCGAATAGGAGCGAAGACACAGAGGAAAATTGATTATATTACAGAATAAATACAAAGCTGAGTATTTTGTGAATATTTATTTGAACTGCCTACCATAGTTGCGTGTGTACAGTAAATTATACGGCTATTGCTGAACCAAAGATTTCCTTTGGTAGGATTGGTCCTTATGGCCCAAGGATGGATTTAAGATGTGGAGCCACCGCGATTTTTGATGTTAGTTTTTTTTAAATTTTAGCAGCTTCTGCTCTGTAGAAAAATAGAGTCTCAATCTGTATAGAGGCATTAATTATGGTACAATGGCAACATAAATTCATAATCTGTGAAAATTTGAACTCTCTAGCTATTACGGTTCTCGAGATACAGCCTGGAGACAGACAGAGTACAGACAAACGGACGGACAGACGGACAGACATCGAAGTCTTAGTATTAGAGTCCCGTTTTTACCCTTTGGGTACGGAATCCTAAAAACGTGAAACATACGACATTCATATTCATTGGGGAAAGTTTAAACTTCAAAGCACACGTCTGGAACTAACTATACTTTCCTGTTTATACTGAATTCGAACTACTGAAAAACAAGTTTTACATAATATAAACCGCTATTTTTAGACGAACGACAAACCTAAATATAGCTTTAGTTGTTATTTACGTACTATAAAAAATAAACGTTATATTACTATAAAATCCAAAAATAACTAACAAAAAAGTTTAATTAAAAAACTAAAGAAACAAGCTTTTTTTTATTGTCATTGGCTCCTAATACGTATGCAAAGTTTCAAATTAATTAGACTACTGGTACTGACTACTTTACTTAGGTAAAAATCGTGCTCAAAGATTCCGTTACATACTTACATAATAATATTATTATAGCCCAATGAGGCCTCCGTGGTCCAGCTTAGTCTAGACTCTAGAGTAGTCTAGAGACTAGACTCTAGACTCTAGCTAGAGCGTCGCTCTTGACTCCGGAGGTCGTGGGTTCGATTCCCGCGTTGGAAACATGTTATTTCCAAGTTTGGTTAGGACAATGCAGGCTGATCACCTGATTGTATGACAAGTAAGATGATCCGTGCGTCAGATGGGCATGTAAAAAGTCGGTCCTGCGCCTGATCTCTCGCCAGGCGTGTCGGTCTTCCGTCCCACTGGGTTATTAGAGTAAAAGGAACAGAGAGTGCTCTTGTGTACTGCGCACACACTTTGGCACTATAAAATTACTCCTGCGTACCTGGCCTGGTTTCGCCTGGTTTCAATGAAACCGGCCACCGTCACCGAAACCGGTGTGGGGACTTGGGGAGTACTACTATATTATTATTTATAGCCCAATCCTAAAAATATTTTCAGGGTAATGAAAGCTTACAATGCCATATTGCCTTTGGATCGATCTGTCCTTCGTCCTTACATATCAAGACCCCCATGAATTATAAACAAAGTGGTCGATACCTTGAAATGACTTTATGGGACGGGGAAGGCTTTAGGGAAAGTAATTTGTATTTCTGCTCAGTTGCTCACATTAGGAAATGACTACTTCCTTAATACCTACTCCTTAATACATCCATACTATTACTAATATTATAAATGCCAAAGTATTTCTGTCTGTTACCTCTTCACGCCCAAACCGCTAAATCGATTTCGCTGTTTGGAATACTTACTTTGAGTCCCGGGAAAAGACAATAGAATACTTTTTATCCCGGAAAAATGTACTGTTTCCGCGCGATAAACGAATTTTGTCGCAATTTCATCTAGTTATTTCATTATATGAAACTAATAATATTAAAATAAAAATCTCTTTCATGAGAAGAGTTTTAACGCTCGTGCTATTGGTAGATCAGTGATTAGACGTGTCGTAATATTGGTGGATTACGATGAGATATTGGTGAATGGTGGTGTATTGGTAGTATACATGCGTCTCCCGGCTATCAGAGAAATCTTAAATGTAATATATATTATGTCTATGGGGCGGCCCATAATATCTAGCTTGTAAGCCAGCCCATGGATACGAGCTACAAATTTTTATTTTTCGTGTACGAGCAAATAAGATAATAATTATTATTAGCGATACGTGATACGTCACTGGACGAAAATCTATGTTCCTAGTTCCTACGACCGTATACTTAATTATAGTAACTGCTCAAAAATAACTACAATTTGCCAATAAAAAAACAAACATTAAATAAATTAGAATAGCAATTTTAAATTATTTAATGTTTGATAGAATGCAGAATATTTTACCAAATAATTTTACAACTTTTTAATGGAACAATATTTTTAATTAAAACTTTGCAAAATCCTTATGGGTTTAGGAATGCCCTCGAGGTTCGAGGTCAGAGAATACGTAATAATATAACTTTGGGAGACAAAGCGGGACCCCCCGGTTACGTTGTGAATTGTGATGTCGATATTATGTAGGCTCGGATAACATTACAAAAAAGTATGTCTTAAAAATCCTAAAGTTTATATTTTCCTTGACACCTAGGTCTATCGCGCGATAAACGTACATTTTTTCCTCATACGCTTGCCCATACAAAAGTGAAAAAAATCGGTCATTCAGCGCTGCTGCCTGCTACTTTCACAGTGAACTCTTCACATTCCAAGGAACACATACACACCCTAAAGTATTATCACTCAGTTTTGTTACACCCTGTATATAAATAGGTATCGTCACGTTCTTCAATTCTCTCGATCGTGTTTATAATGCCGCGGCCGCATATTATGCGTGGTGCTTCGCGCTAAAGCCGATACTATTGGACGATCTGCGTGTATCGTCCAATAGTATCGTCTCATCGCACGAAGCTTCGGACGATAGACGCAGATATGCGGCCGGGCCGTTATAGTAACATACAACACTGTTCTAAACTGCGAATCCATACTGCGAAAGTGTGTGTCTGTCTGTTACCTCTTCACGCCCAAACCGCTGAACCGATTTTGTTGAATTTTTGCATGGAGATACTTTGACTCCCGGGAAAGGACATTGGATACTTTTTATCCCAGAAAAATCTACGGGTCCCGCGCGATTTGCGAGCGTCATCTAGATTCTAGACTTCTAGTACACTGTTGACTGTACAAGTACATACTACAAGATACGAACGATGCGACGTGTCAGTCTGTTGTCCGCAACAAAATGCGAATGTCCGCAAAAAATGTCCTTCGAAAAAAATTTTCGCACATTTTTGTTTATTGAGGGACTCAAAATTGGTTTAGCGGTTAAAGTATTTGACAACTACTGCACTTAAATTTTTATCCTATACTGACTCATCCACACCCGGAAGTTATATCACTTTGTTTTGTTGCACCCTGTATAAGGCATAGATATTAGATAATAATATTATTTTGTTATGTTTTTATTATTCGTAGTACACATCCTATTATTACGTATTATCACTTTCATATCCTGGCAGGGTCGCCATGTAAGGTGGTGGTTCGGGAGAAATGAAACCACTCGATGCTTAATTAAGACTGCGTTTATTTAATATTAAATTCACACTATATAGTCCATGATAGTGCTGTGACATTACAATTAGTGTTGTACCTCTACAGTCTAGTTCCAGCCTGTATAGGGGCCTTAAGAGGATACACTAGAGCCGTTTTTTCCAACGTTGTCCCCTGTTTCCTCCCTGGATAATGCCGGTAGAGTTATAATTTTTTTTCTGAATGTCTACGGCCACTAATAAATTGTCCCTATGTTTTTTTTTTTCATAACTTTATTAATAAAAAAGATATGAACGTTCAAAAAACCAAAGAAAATGGCCAGATTTTCCGCTGCTCAAATCTTGCTTTAATTTTTAAATGAAAAAAGTACTTACTTAAATCGGTTAAGTTTTGGAAAAGAAATCAGGGGGGGACAACGAATCGTTGATTTTCTGCAGTTGTCTCTATTGCGCTCTGCGGGGGGAGGCTTGAGGTAAGGGAGACAAAAATAGATGTTACAAGTACTTTTTTTCATTTCTCTAGCCCTTGGTGTATCCTCTTAAACTGCTCGTTCGTGTGCCTCAATACGAGGAAGCAATCTCGACATTGTATTGAAATATAATAATATTATTTGTTGATATCTGTTTAGTTTGTTCCTGTTATATTCCTGGCGTCGAATGTCGATATTATAAGACCGGGCTGCCAAAAATATCAAAGCACGCTAGCTAGACCCGCCTACACACCCGCTACCCTCCAATCGTGATACTTAATATTATAATGTTTCCATGAATCTTGCCCGCATGGATTATCACGTAATGTCAACGGTTCCCGCATTATAGCACGAATGTAAAGGTCGTTCGTAAGTCCCAAAAATATTTTTGATGATTACTTAAAAATTAAATACAATACTAATATTTCCTTTAGCCATTAATTTATAAAGTGTGTGATTGTAGTAGTGCAAGTTATTTAATGATAGTAACTCAATAAGCGTAATAGATATTTGTTGAAAAGCCCAGAAATATTCGTAATTTCGAAAAATATAACTATCGAGTCAAAATAAGTGAATCGTATTTTCCGTTAGGCTAATATTTAGAAAACACAGGAAAATTTGGCAGCCCGCATTCTCACGACTCGCGGACTTCGTGGTATTCCCATAACTACTAATATTACAATAGTAGGTACTGGTTGTTGCTGTAAATTTTTACGGAAATAAAAAAGACAGAAATATCTGTAACAAAAGTATAATAAATAATAATACTTACTGTTTTTAAACGCTACTTAACGTTGTAGTCTGTAGACGAAGTGTGACAAGGAGGGGGCAGGGGTCCTAAGTTTTGTAACATCATATTTTAAATTTAATAAATTGAAAAACGTCAATTATTGAGGTGATTTTTTTTTATTAAAACAGTAAAAGCTAAAAAAAAACTAAATTGTTTTATTTTTCTTTGCAGAGCGAAGGTTTCGAGTAATCCGTCCAACTTCAACCTAGTAGAAGATTAAACCTTTTGTTTTATTAGTTAATTTTATAAATAAAAAATTGACTTATGTATTTTTTCTATTTTGTTGGTCGCCTTAGTTTGCAATTAATAAAATATGGTACTGTATATTTTAATAGGTCTTACAATAAGTTATTACCTACATTCGATCTAGTAGCCAGTAGGTATCCAGATTCCAGGGCGACTGGCTCCTGAAATTCATAATTATAATATTAAGTTTAAGTTTGTTTTATTTTATTATGTAGTGTCATAGCAGCCGTTTCAGGCCTGGCGCATGTCGTAAAACAAAGAATAAAATGTAACCTTAACGTCTGCCTGGTAGAAAATAGGAACAACAACTGCATGGTGATTGGTGTGTCATTATTGCCCGGATTTAAAACTGTTGTTAATTTTCACCATTTCAACGACATTTAAAGTTTTATCTTTCACTTAAAGAATAGTTCTTAGTTTGTACTATTTTGAAGACCGTCGTCTGAAACTCTATCTACCTCTACATTATATTATACAGAATTCGATCACCCTACAACTAGCCAAAAACTAGCCTTTGCCAAAACTCAGTTGTCAGTTAAAAACGTTCCGTATTTGTCATAATATTGGTCCGGGTTTCACGGGCAATTTTTTCACTTGATTAATATCAAGCTAATTTCCCATGAGTAGCTTCACATATTTTATCCTTGCTAAATCTCTTAGCTACCACAATCAAGAATTTTCGCACAGGGAACTGTTGGGCGTGTCAAAATGACGCTACTTACGGAAAATTAACTGGGAGTAATCAAGTGAAAAATGGGCCACGAAACCTGGATTATCATATCATTTTATTAATATTCATAATTAGGAAACGCGTGGGAGCGTGGCCTTATTCAGACAATATTGGCCAAATTGGGCATATTAGATTCGTGGAATATAGAATCGTCACGGAATGAGAAACGACAGACGACATGCGTATCTGCTCGTAACGAATCAATAACAATAATTATTTATGTTGATATTACTTACCTATGTCCTATAATAATATGTATTATCTGACTGACACGTGCCTTGCGAAGGTAGACGGCCAATTAAAGAAAGTACAGTATTTAACAAAATATGAAGAATTGATGGGAGATACTTTGACAGATTTGATAAGACTCAAGACGCGCAGGATGTTTGCTTAAAATTGCTCGGTTAAGCTGGTATTTACGGACTGGTAAGATGAAAACATGCTTGTTTGTCAAGCTGCATGCTAGTGGAAAAGCTAGTGGAAAAAGAGCCATGCCACACGATGCGGTGCGGCGCCTGACCGGTGCCGCTCCGGTTTCCTACATATAAAAATTCGCAAATATTTGCGATGCGACGTCGCAACTTGCATCGCAGCTTTGTGTACGAGCCCTTAGACTAAAGTTACTAACTTACTACATATTCACTATCCACCTATTTGGTGCCAAATGCCAATAAGTGCCTGTATATCCTATATTTTGGCACAGCGTATAGCACTCGGTAGCAACATCAACACGAATAGCGCCGATTTGTTGCAATGCCAAATTACTAACATTGTAAAATGTAAATGGCCCGATGTATTTTATGGCAAACGTTCGTTTTCCTGCAATTTTCTCATACAGCGGTGGAAATGTTTAGGAGTTACATATTCGTCTTCAGAGTTTCTTGCAAATGATGACGCTATTTACAACTCCGCCGAAATTAGTTTATCGCGCGGAAGCTGTATATTTTTCTGTAAGAAAAAAACTATCCTATATGTCCTTTCCCAGGACGCGAAGTATCTACATACCAAATTTCATCTAAATCGATTCAGGGGCTTAAGCGTGAAGAGGTTACTGTCAGACACACTTTCGCGTTTATAATAATTACTAGCTGTCCCGGCAATGTTGTTTTGCCATTTAAAGTATTTCTACTTCGTCAGTTGATACAAAATCTTACCCCCTCTTTTGTCCCCTAAGAGGGGTGGGGAGAAAAATTTTATATACCTGATGTTTAGTTGGAAACACAGTTAAAAACATGAAGTAAGTCCATTAAAGAAAAAAGTTTGATACAAAATCTAACCCCTTCTTTGGTCAGAGGGGTGGGTTTCCCCCACCCCAAATTTCATACACCGATTCAAATGGATTTGCTTTTTTTATACCTAGTTTATTTACTAAACTAGGTATAAAAAAAGATATCTATATCTATACATATAATAAAACTGTAGAAATGTGAATTCTGTACATTAAAGATATTCAAAAAATAATAAGCACTGTTACTACATCGCTATAGAAGCCAAAACTGTGGTTAGTTTTTTGTCTGTCTGTCTGTCTGTATGTTTGTTCCAGCATCACACGAAAACTACTGATCCGATTTGAATGCGGTTTTCGCAGATATATTTGTCTTCTTCCAACTTAACATCTGGTGTATAACAAAATTTCCCCCCAACCCTCTAAGGGGACAAAAGAGGGGTCAGAATTTGTATCAAACTTTTGTATATAACACGAAAACTACTAATCCGATTTGCATACGGTTTTCGCAGATATATTTGTCTGCTTCCAACTTAACAATTCTATATTTCAGTAAATATGTATGGCTCGGCTGTTCGTTACTAAATTCAGATCAGAAACTAAATATTCGCATCACCTCCGCGACGGTAGCGAAACAGCTGAGCCATACATATTTACTGAAATATAGAATTTAAGTTAGGGTCAGTAGAGTTAGGGCATGTAGATTCAGAAGCTTGGCTCCACATAAGATCTCATATCTTTTTCACAGGGTAAACCTTATGTGGTCATCTCGGCATCATTTAGGTACATGAAATGTTTTGGTGGGATTGTTTATTTTAGATTTTTTTACAATTTTACTATTCACCTGCAAAATTAGTTTGGCTGATGTCCCGAAAAATTTATCGCGCCTACAGTACTAAAATATGCAGTTTCGATAATATTTTCTCTGCAATTTTTCAAAAACTTTTTACCATGAACTGATAAGATTGTTTTAACTGGCATTGGGAGAAAAACATGTACCTACAGATGGTGAAGTCTTGGAAATATAATATTTTTGATACCAATTCTTGGAAAGCATATTTTATCATAATTCATAATATACGGGTATAATATTATTATGATAAAATAAATCAAAATAGACCCACCCTCACGAGTACCGGGAACTGGTGATCTACTCGGAAGCACAATTCGCGAAGCTTACATAGTATGTATCGCAGACATCTAGTTCAATCTGCGGTTCGATTGAATGACTAGCGCATTCATTGAATGACTCCATTCAATTGAATGACTCGGCCGAACGTTGATTGAACAATCGTCACTCAACGTTCAACTAGTTAGCGATTTTTAACATAGCCCTTTGAAGAGAGCGGATATGAAATTAGTCAGGTAATTGAATGTATTTATTTTTAACGGAATAGGAAATGTATAAATACAGTATATAATTCTTAGGTAATTAATAGCAATGTATTTACTACTTCGTCTGTCCAATACGATTGGATTTGGTTAGGTTAGATGGCAAGGCGGGAGCGTAGCGCAGCGAAGCTCCCGCCTTAGCCATCGTGGTTATTTTTTTTGTAAACCACCCAGAAGAAGCCGTCGCCTCATAATTGAAGTCAGTTTCTAGATTAACCTATTAGTACGCCACCAACAAATACTTTAAAAAAATCATAGCATTCCATTTAACGACTTCACTATGATGACGTTTAGTCAAGACGTTAAACGTTACAGTCAGCGTCTTGACTAGTTGTCCTTCAGTCATTCAATAGAATGGTGTCATTCAATGAATACGCTAGTCATTCAATCGAATCACAGATTGAACTAGATGACTGCGATACATACCTACTATGTAAGCTTCGCGAATTGTGCTTCCGAGTAGATCACCAGTTCCCGGTACTCGTGAGGGTGGGTCTATTTTGATTTATTTTATCATAATAATATTATACCCGTATATTATGAATTATGATAAAATATGCTTTCCAGATGACTGCGCCATATACAGTATAAACAAATAGGGAAAATGATGGGAAAATGTGATATAATTGAATAACAATTATTCTGCTCTTGTTTTTCATGATAACATGCTACACACGGCACCCCTTCTACAACAAGCATACAGTAAGTACCTACCACAGAAATAAGATCAAGAGTACCTACGCTTCTATTTAAAATCAGTAAGGCTGGATTTAGGGCTCCCACACAAAACGAATTCGCATCGCATCGCGATGTCATTTTTAGAATGAGTTTATTGCAGATTTTTGCGATGCGAATTCACAACGCGCGGTTTGGCCTAGCTAGAAGCTACACCGCGAGATGACTACAGGTATGTTGGCATTATTAAGGGCATCTATCAGTCAAAATGTTTTTGTATGGGCCACCGCGCGACTGTCGCGCGGTGGCCCATACAAAAACACGCGAATTCTCTAGATATCTTGTCACTGGCATCAGTAAATAAATGCTACAATTTCCATTTTTGCGAATACGGATAGATAATCATTTTATCTAATTAAAGCTATAAAAAATAGGTCGCTTAGTTCAGTATTCTTAGCACAGCATTGAAAAAAGATTTTAAAAAGAGGTAACTTTGGCTTTGTTTTCTATCGAGTGAAGTTCTTCTGTTTGTGTCAATTAATGCGAAGCCGAATACGTTATATCCTCAAGTAAAGGTCGTAATTTTTTCAAAATGTTTAGATGATAATGTAAGGAATGAAACAGGATCAAAAAACTTGTCCACGCGCTATTTTACTGTTACCTGCCCTGTGTATTCATGCCAAATTACAGCTTTGTAGGTCCTATAGTCTCTGAGCAAAACCGCGGACGTACAGACGGACAGACGGACAGACGGACGGACAGACCGAAACTATAAGGGTTCCTTGTTGACTACGGAACCCTAAAAAGGCCAAAAAAATCACGTTTGTTGTATGGGAGCCAACCATTTTATTTTGTTTTTGGTATTTGTTGTTATAGCGGCAACAGAAATACATAATCTGTGAAAATTTCAACTCTCTAGCTCTTTCCATTTTTGAGTTACAGCCTGGAGACAGACGGACAGACATCGATGTCTAGTAATAGGGTCCCGTTTTTACCCTTTGGGTACGGAACCCTAAAAACGATATTTTTATATCTGCCAAACTGCGTAACAGTTTGTAGGCCCTAGGCTCTAGGTCTGAAGTTTGGTACCTAGTGACTCTTCACTCTAGGTAGAGCTTCTGTGGTAGCAAAACCGCGGACGGACAGACGGACAGACGGACAGACGGACAGACGGACGGACAGACCGAAACTGTAAAGGTTCCTTGTTGACTACGGAACCCTAAAAAGGCCAAAAAAATCACGTTTGTTGTATGGGAGCCCCCCTTAAATATTTATTTTATTTTGTTTTTAGTATTTGTATGTATTATATTATTATATAATATATATAATAATATAATATATACAAATTTATTATAGCGGCAACAGATATACAATCTGTGAAAATTTCAACTCTCTTGCTATTACCGTTCTTGAGTTACAGCCTGGAGACAGACAGACGGACAGACGGACAGCCATCGAAGTCTTAGTAATAGGGTCCCGTTTTTACCCTTTGGGATACGGAACCCTAAAAATACTAAAAATAAAATAAATACCTACTATTTGGGTAAGGGGGCTCCCATACAAGAGACACATAATTTTTGCCCTACTTTCGCTCTATAGCGGTACGGAACCATGCGCGTTTTGTTTTTTTTTTTAATAAGGGGGCAAACGAGCAAACGGGGCACCTGACGGTAAGCAACTACCGTCGCCCATAGACACTCGCAACATCAGAAGAGCTGCAGGTGCGTTGCCGGCCTTTTAAGAGGGAATACGCTCTCTTCTTGAAGGTTTGCAGGTCGTATAGGTCCGGAAATTACTGCTGGTGACAGTTCGTTCCAGAGTTTTACAGTGCGCAGCAGAAAGTTACGCGAAAAACGCACTGTGGAAGACTGCCACTCATCATGGTGATGAGGAGGTATGTTTTTCGCGTGGGACGATGACGAAAAGTTGCAGGTGATATGATTCCGAACAATTCCTCAGAGCACTCCCCGTAATACAACTGATAGAAGATGCAGAGTGAAGCTACATCTCGGCGTAATTCCAAGGGGTCCAAGCTGTTTGAAACACTATGGCAGTCAATAATTCGAGCGGCCCTTCGTTGGATACGATCCAGAGGGAGCAGAGTTGGCGCCCCTGCCCAGAGATGAGAATAATATTCCATATGAGGCCGAACCTGCGCCTTGTAGTGTGCGAGTCCCACTCGCACTTGGCCAATGTTTAAGGACACTTTGTGAGTTGTGACGAATGTCACACACTTTGTCGAACTACGTGCAACGCTTATCGTTACTGTGACGTCACCACGTTATAGTAAGTGTTGTAGGCAGGTAGTATAGGTACTAGTAATCTTATCAACAGTAGTAAGTCGACGTGCGGTAACAGATTCGGTACGGTTCTCGATAAGATGAAACCTCGATGAAACAATGAGGTATAAGAGTTTAACTAGTTGGGCAGTGGGCTATAATTAATATCTTGACTATATTTTTTTATTAGAATTTTGACTTGAAAAAAACTTTTGAATGCTAATAGCCTAGGCCTATCTTCGATAGGTAACTCGGCTAGACCGATTGCGTTCACACATTTTTATAAAATTACCTGGTACCATAGAGTTATTATGTATTACGTACCCTGGACCCTGGTACACGTTCCAATTCTTACCTACATTGCCGATATTAATAAAATTTAAAAGTTTGAACGACAAAAAGTCTTGCAAGTTTTTACAAAACTGGAAAAAAAGAAAAAATCCTAAAATCATCTCACAAAATTTGGAAAAAAAATGATATAGCTATACCATGAAAAAATATTTGGCTACGGAATCCTAAAAAGGACACAACATAAAATATATTAAATAGTTAATACGTCTTATGAAGTTAATGAAAGGCTTTTCTGTACGAAATTCTTTCAGTGTTAAATATCCCATTTATCGAGGAAGGCTATAGGCTATTTTTTTTATTTATTAAGCTTAAGATACATATTGTAGAAATTATATTAAAAGTCACAGTGTAATGTAGAAATAACATCACGCTGTGACTTTTAGGAGCGAAGAAACAGAGGAAAATGTGGAAAAAAGCGGGGAAAATTATTCATCTCTGAGAGCTTCCGTTGCGTGCGCTGCAAAAACGGTCCAAGAATCAAGATACCCAAAAATCTTTCCAAAAATATATTATTGTATGAAAGTAAAGTAAGTAAATTATTATTCATCTTTAAATTATCAAAAAAATGTCCGTGATAGTACATGTCTATTGTCTATATTTTAAGGTTAACTCACAATAATCGTTTTTATCTATAGGTACCTATCTTAAAAAATAACATGACCTGACTGACTGATCCATCATGGCTGAGCAAAAACTGTTATGGTTACAGCCAATACAGCCACGAAATTTAGTGAACCCTATTCACTAAATTTTGTTTTATTATGTAGACAGTAGATAGGTACCCACTTAATTTTGGAAATTTTACCCTGAAGGGGGTGAAATAGGGGTTGAAAGTTTGAATGAAAGTCCGTCATTTCTTAAGTTAGAAGTTTATTTTTGGACTACTGATTAAAATTAATGGATACGTATTTAAGCGTTTCTGGAATTTCTACCCCCAAGGGGGTGAAATTGGGGTAGAAAATTTCAATGAAAGTCCGTCATTTCTTGAGTTAGAAACATGAAGCTTTATAAAAGATACTTATTGAAGCATTTCTGGAAAACCTTAAAGGAGTAGAATAGGTGTTGAAAGTATGAATGAAAGACCGTCATTTCTTGAGTAAGAAACATGAAACTTTATTTTCGGGCTACTGATTAAAAATGAATGAATAGGTACGTTTTAAGGGTTTCTGGAAATTCTACCTTCAAGGGGTTGAAACACAGACATATAATATTAAGATCTTATTTCTGTGGGTTGAAATAATTGTTGAAAATTTGAATGAAAGTCCGTGTCGTTTGCGTTTGAAGTGTGCTTAAATAGGGTCCCGTTTTTACCATTTGTATAAGGAATCACAAAAAGAGGAAAACTATCCATCTTTGTAATTACTTATATTATGTACTATGCTAACGCGGACGAAGTCTGTGTTGTTGCCTGAACAGCTAGTTCTTAATATTATAAAAAAAGCTTTTCATATTTTGCGTAGCTAGTAGGTCCAAATCGTTATTAAGTACGTAAGTGTACCTACTACACGTCATAATAATATTATAGTACTACGAATTTACGAGCTACAGTAAATGTACCTAATCTGCTAAACTACAGAGAGCTACGTAGAATTCTGCCGATAGTTACGGTAGTCGGCAGGTATGGCAAATTGGTAATAATTTATGAAAAAATACTTTCTATTTATAATTTAAGTACTTACCTACTCTTTTCTAAATGTAGCCTTTACAAAAATAGTTAATACTGTAGGTAATTCACAAGAACGTAGTAAGTAGATATGTAATGTAGTAAACTTTTTTACATAATGTAATATAGAGTAGAGTTTAGAAGTTAAAATAATAATAAATGGTGAGGATAGGCAGATATAAAAAATTATCAGTCTATGCTTATTCCTAGATGTTTATTTTAGCTTCCTTTGCGTTCCAATCTACGAAAGTTGGAAGTCGAAAATGAATCTAAGCACCACTAAGCACTCTTTGACTGCAAATAATACCTACTTCTTAACGCGTTACGCGAGCGAAGCCGCGGGCAATAGGCAATAGCAGACCTCGTCCAATAATAAATACTTACCTAGAAGGTAGGTAAGTACCCGATTCTGACATTAGTATTTTATTTTTAACTAATGGGGATTAATGAACTTTTTAGTTGATAAGTCCCCGTTGAAGGGGATCATTGTCAACGGGGAAAAGTGGAATAAGTAGCTACCCTTGGGGCGAAATTCGTTTAGGCTCGTAGAGGAAAATGGAAATAATATCGTTGAGTCGGTAACGTTGTTGGCCAGCTGATTTAATGTGTAGCTAGATAATATGTTAGCCAGATGATGAAGTAGGTAAGTTACAAGGTTTGATCAAATTATACTTAAGGGAAAAATCAATAATACTATTGCTCATAAGTTGTTAAATGTCAGTTACTCGGTTTATCCACTGATGTCTTTAATTAAGAAAATGAACTTTAAATGAAAAACAATAAAATAATTATCATAATATTTATTATTTAGTTTATTTAAAATAAGGCACAGTCTAGTATCTTAGATACTTGCGTACATACTTACGTCTATCGACTGGAATATAGCTTACGTATAAAACTTAACATGTTTCTAGATTTATTAGAAAACTAAAATAATCAAGAATGAACTACTTCTATTTAAATCAGTTTGATCGTTAAAAATAAATTTTTAAAGCACTGCACCATTCACAAACTCGAATATAACTGCCTAAACTGAACATTACCATTGCCAAAAGAAAATATATTTAAAAAAATAAGACAAACATTATAAATAAACATTGTATTAATATTTGCATAATTAAATGTAAGTAGTAATAAAAAAATCAATAAGTGAAATAACTTTGTATCAATTGTAATTATTATTTGACTGCATTGATTGATGGTGTACCTAATTGTGATAATGAAAATTAAGAATTTACAATAATTTATTGTTTGTACAACTTGCCGGCAACATTTTTGGTCTTATTCAAGGATACGAATATTACCACAAACGTTTGGTATCCGTATAATAACTATGGGCATTTATAAAACTATATTTTAAAATGCACTGAGTAAATTTTTGTCACACTAAAATGCACAGAAAACCATACTTACTAAAACTTTGGTAAGGCAACTATCAGATAAGTTTATAGGCAGATGGCGGACCTATGTAATTTGGTCGCATTATGTCATACTCAACCGACAAATCAAGATTCAAGACTTGTGTCTAAACTCTAAACACACTAGGCCGAAGTTACGCCGGCGTAAATTCCGCCGCGTTTCAAACGCATACAAAATACGGACGGAACGCGAGGGATGAATGATGAGCTGATGACAGATGAGTGATGACACACTATTCCGTAGCGTTCCGTCCGTATTTTGTATGCGTTTGACATTTACGGCGGAATTTACGCCGGCGTAACTTCGGCCTAGCGTGTTTAGACACTTAGGTACAAGTACTACATGAAGCGGCAGCAGGCGACGCAACGTGTTGTCGCGACACATCACACAACTGGTTTCTTAGATGTATTTCTATAAATAAATGTCGCTAGCTTTGTGTCGCTAGCTGCAGCGGAGGGTATTTCATACAAATCACTGATCTCTATTATACAAGTACGCTGGATTGCTGATACAGACTTGCTTTTTGTGCCTATTTGAAGCGGAATCAGCGCCCCCATTATTCGGGTAGAGAACTAAATTTGACGTAACCACAACCAATAACAACAGTTGTCATCACTAGTATTAGTTCCAAATACTCTCACTACTGCTATCAGCGCCAATATGGCGGCTTTCAAACGTCATTTTTACGTCAGATTTAGTTCTCTACCCGAATAATAGGGGCGCTGATTCCGCTTCAAATAGGCACAAAAAATAGCTGTCATTTCAAAGGCAATCCAGCATACTTGTATAGAGATCAGTGATACAAATACATGAAAATCAGTAGTGTCGCGACGACACGTCGTCTGCAGTTGTCGCATGTCGCTCGGTTCCAACTTGTACCTTAACATTAAATTCACATAATCCGACTAAATAACGCAGATCATTCAACTGCCTATGACTTAATTATTTTGATGGTACTTTGAAAATTGGAATATGCTATGACATTTAGATGGCATTATAATTATTATAAAATCTATGGAAAATTTGGGACATAATAAAATTGATTTCGTAAAAATGTTTAGACAAAAATTAAGTATTTAAAATAATATTGTGATATTACGAAGAGAAACATTTTATAGGTAGCACTTCTAAACAAAGGGCACAGTAAAATTTAAATCATAACATTCTTAACAATCGTGGGAGGTCAAACGGTCAATGATCTAAGTAGAGATAAAGAGCGTAATCACTAATCAGTATCAAATGTCATGGTATATTTTATTTCACATGCTTATTTTTTATTGTTTCTAGGTAACTTTAAATATTCAGTACAGTCATCACAAAAAGTGATAACTTACTACATAAAAAATACCTATTCCATAATGTACTAAACATTTTAGGATAATATTCGTTGCTTCAAATTTTTTATTTATCAGTCACACTTTCACATCGCGAAACATGATTAAAACTACAATGGAAGAGCATGATAAAGTAGCACAATTTATAAAACTGTTAACATAATAATTAAACTTACAACTACTCTCTACTACATTTAGAGCCTGTTTCACCACTTCAAAGTGCTGAATAGGCTATTCACAACTGTTTTGACAGATTCTTGGATAGCCTATCAAGAAGTGGTAAAACAGGCTCTGAAAGTATACTTTTTAAAATTTCTTTTATGTAACAAAATTACTAAAAATATATTTTAAATAGTATATTTCAAAAATAATAGTACAAATTGTTTAATATATAATTAAGTTGGTGCCGTTTTGTTAAATCTATCCCCCTTACTAATAAAAATATTTACAACTTAGCAAACAAGTGTAAAAGTTTCTCAAATTGCTTTTTTATCAGTTGTCTGGTTTATTGGAAAAGTCACATAATATTATCAGACAAAGACGAATTGAATACGCTGTGTAAATATTTTAATTAGTAAGGCGCTATATTGAAAAAACTGTCCTTTTTGACGTAATACTATAGGACCCTCAGAAATGTTACAAATCTGGTAATGAGATATACATAAATTATCTTCATAGCCTTATCTAGGTTTGAGAAGAATTACTAGAAACACGATTAAAATACATTAATCGTGTTTCTAGTAACTCTTCTCCGCCTCGGCCCTCGATACATTTAATTTTCGAAATGACCTCTTAAAAATACGAAATATGAAGATTATTTTTAAACGAAAATAGATGTATTGTAGAAAATTAGTCTAATTGATAGACACCTTTGCAACTTAAAATCGTATAGAAGCAATTTGCTTAAATGCTCCTAGTTATTTTTTTAATGATTATAATTATTACGTTTTTTCGCATTTTTTTCGAGCGAGCCGATAGCTTCTATCTGCAGCGTATTCACGACTTTATAGTCATACAAATTAAGTATAAAGTTGCCCTTGCGGTAAAATTACTTTCGATATAGCGCCTTAAGGGGTTTTATTAACTATTATTTCTAAATTTTAACTCAATGATAAATATAGGCTCGGTGGGTGTTTCTCAATGATTCCTGAGTCCTGACTATTGGTTTCAATGATACTTAATCATAATATTTTATTATGATTTTCATTTCGCACTGGTTGCTATATATTATATTATACGTGTTATACATACATCTTATGCACATATTATAGACAGTAAGCCTATGCAAAGAAGTTCAGACTAAAAAAATCCAATACTTACATTGGATTTTTTCAGTCTTGAACGAGGTCAATGACTAAACTGTTTTTTCAGTTACTAAAAACTGTTTTTTCAGTTACTTTCATAGCAGTTTTTTTTCGTCGTAAAACTTCTTGCATAGGCACGAATGGCACGAATTATCGCACCTTAAACGTATCGCACCATAAACAAAACAAAAGAAAATATAACAACATAATCTCAATAGCAGAATCTTAAGTTTAACTTGAGCGAGAGTGGCGTTACGACTTACGGTCCGTAAATTTAAAAAAAATTAAAAAAAAATGACAGGTTGAAAAATACTCCGTAAGTTATGGAGTATTTTTCAACCTGTCAATTTCTCGTTGAATGTCACTTAGGTATCTATCTAAATCTTCCACGGGCTGTTGAAACGCGTGCATCTGGTCCCTCAACTGCTTGGTCATGTCGTACATGACGTTCAGTCCTGAGATTGCAATGTTCTTCCTCGGAAGACTAACCTAAAAACGAAGGAAACGTTGAGGGCCTCGTCCATTTGAAAAAAAAAAAGTGCTTTTAAATACATACGAGCGATTCCTTAGCAACGCACGCGAATCGCCGTTCTATCCTGATTTATTTCTGTGGGCGCAACTGTCATTTTCAACATTTTTCACAATTCCTAGTAACGCATTAGTGCGGCGCGCCGGCGTATTTTCGAGATCTCTTCTAAGTCGGCCCACTCGTTAGTTCTGTTTACTCTGGCAAAGCCTCATAGATTAATTTTGGCTGTCATAAGTCACAACTAAACGACACACTAGAATCTTACGTGCAAATTGAAGCCTTGTTCATCATTTTTCTTCTCCATCTTGATGACTTTAGCGGGCGGGTTGTCGGGCGAGCGCGGGCGCGGGGGGCGAGTCAGCCGGCGCTTGCCCGCCGTCGTCGATTCGGCCTTCTCGTCGCGTCGCATGTCGCGCGGCGGGCACGAGCACACGCGGACACCGACGCTGTCGCGACCGAACACGTTGCCGCTGGGAATTGGTGCATAATTTACCTTACATAAAAGATAACCATAACCATACGCGCACAAATTTCCAATGTAGTTTTTAATACTTTACAGTTAAAATATCTATCATTGATTTAGATATTTAAAAAGTACTTATATAATATTATGTGTATAAACAAAATGCATTGATTCTATACTTGTGAATATTTTTAATATTATGAAACTGAAATTATATTAAAAAATATTGAATTTTATTAAATTCTCAATTAATATCTCACAAAAATAACGGTCTTCTGTTTAAAGGAACAAATCATACAAATTATCACAAAAATACCTACTTACTGTCTTAAAAAGCACAATGAGAAAAGATTAACCAGGGGTTGTTGTCATACATGATACGTGAGACGCATCTTACAATCTATAACACTTCTGCTCGTTCTCGCCCATCATACTTAAATGTAAATTTTTCTATGCTCACAATCATTCAAATCCATTTTATTCCGGACTGACAACAACTGACAACTTGGGATTCACAGGGATTGTTGTACTGAGACGATTTCTACAAGCTATGTATAACACTTCTGCCCGTATTCGCCTGTTTTGATAAAATTTACATACTTAAATGTGAATTTTTCTATGGCCGAAAACATTCAAATTATCTTTATTCAAAACTGATTACAATAACTGACACCTTGAGATTCACAGGAATTGTTATCCTACCTATTAAGTGTTATAGATTGTAGGATGCGTCTCATGTAGGACAACAACCCCTGTTAATCTCCAGTAAACTGTTGTCAGGTTGTTGTAAGTCCGAAATTAAAGGGATTTAACTATTTAAGTGTAATTTCTCCCATACAAAAAAAAAATTAAATCGCTTCTATGTATAACGCAAACAAATTGACGAGTTTTATATCATAATATTTATAATAAAACAATGCCCTACAATATTCCTGGCCAAAAAAACAACGTTTTTCAACAATCGAGTTCTATGAGTATGGAGAGTCGAAATTGGGACCACAGTGCGACGCCTTGATAATTTGGCTGTAGCGATATCGATTTTTCTCAGCAATGACTGAAGCTAAGAAATTAAAGTTCATTGTCAGTTACTGACTGAATGAATACTGTATTCATCATGTCTTTGTCTTTGAATTGCCCATAGCATAACACGATTGGTTAACTTTTGTAACACAGAATAATCAAATATCAATCAAAAAGACCTCTATAAAAAAGGGATCCTAATTTTGGCAACCGAGGAGAGTGATCTAAGCTTCCAAAATTTGTACTTACATAGATTGGTTCAAGCATACACTTAAATTCGTACATATACAGGGTGCAATTAAACCTTCCTGCCAAATTTTTTCCAGGGCTTAGGTATCATTAGGAGAGTCCATTTATTATAACCAAAGAAATTGGGTGTTATATTTTTTTTATTGACATATTTTATCCCATTTAAAATCGTTGCAGAATGGTCACTCGCGGCGCGCGTCCATTAATTGTCGTGTCCATTAATTGTAGTGTTTTTTGGGATAACTTTCGGAAGCTATTTCTCAACATTTTAGTACTGAGTGATTATAAAAGAAAAAATACGTGTATTGTTATTTTTAACAAGGATCAATATATTAAAATTTGGCAGGAAGGTATAATTGCACCCTGTATATTATCTTTAATCTTATATGAAATATAGATTTTATGGTTTTTAAATTACGCGACAAAAACCATTTTGTCGCTTAGAAAACAAGCAATCTAAAACATAACACAAAACACAACACTTTAACGCGGCGTCACCTTAAAATCGACTTCACTTCCATTAATCATTATAGCAAGCAATCTTTAAGTTGTGCGCGTCCTTTTAGTCAAATTGTGAAAATCTACAATTATTGCAATGTATAGATCGAGTTTAGTAAAATTTCAAGCAGAAATGACTTACGCCATATCCTCCAAGGTGAAAATGATGCTGATTGCTCGTCTGTTGATGCCAGAAGTGCAGCTGCTCTTGCACACAAATGTGTAGGCATGGCTGGAAGGTGCTGGGAACTCCACAACCACTGAGTACCACGAGTCAACCGTCTCCGGACTGCCACAGTAGAAAACACCCGGGGAGCCCGAAGCCCGAGCTGATCGGAGAACATTCTTTCGTTTCGCCTCAGAAGTGTTTTGAGCTTCTTCTAAAAAAATATATTAAATGAATATAATATATAATTTGCTTTCAACAGCAGAAACTAGAAAATAAACTTTGTGTAATATTATTAAATGATATAGAGACTTTATAATTTTAAAATTAGTTAAAATTTAGTTTGTTATTATTTTTAGCAATATTCCGCGAAATGGATTTCCGCAAAGTAACGCCTGATTCTATTAACTATTTAAAATTAGTATTAACACTCGCATTTCAAAAAATGCGTGCAATAACACTATTTATTTTTGGTGCGGCAAAACAACATCTGTCGGGATAGCTAGTATCTAATTACTAATTAGTAATAATCATCTATTATATTGTTCGTACTGTCGCAGCACTTACGCAAGTCAGATTGTTCATAGAAGTGCTGGCTGCACCTCTCAACTCGTTTCTCCGCCTGAGCAGCATCAGAGAACACAACAGTCGCCCGCACATACAATGGTTGTTGTAAGTTTGTTGTGTTCCAGTTGAAATTTATTGAGAAATTCTCTTTCATGGCAACATAGATCCTATGGAGTTTGTGTGAGTACTAAAAAAAAGGGGATATTACAAAAAGTCTACAAATTTAGGGGCCATATACATATTACGTAAAGTGTCGTAATATGTGGTGGACCCTTAGGTGGAGAAGTCTTTTGAGCAAAGTCAATTGTTTTTTTTATTATTTAATATTTGTTACAAGAAAAGGTAAAAAACAAGGTTGACAATTACAAATATAACAACCACATACCAGAAATTTGCTCTTTTGTGTATGGACTCCATTTATTTCTAAATTGAAATTATATACTCCAGAAAAAAATTCTCTCGGAGGCGGACCAGTTGGTGAAATCTAAAATAGAAGAATGTTATAGTTTAGCATCGTTAAATAATATTATGTCCGGTTTTCTATTAAAAAACAGAATGATACTCACAGGATTTATAAGACTGTAAGGCTCAGTCTTGGGCTCACTAAAATTATCAATTTCTATGTCAGATATTGAAACTCTTGGCACTCCATTTATGAAATATTCATCAAAAACGCCCCTAAAACAGTATTTTTGATTAGAATTGACTGCTGTGGTACAAGCATTGTAGATTTGAGTCTTATGGTCTGTATTTTATATTTAATATTTGTTGTTATAGCGGCAACAGATATACACAATCTGTGAAACCAGAAGTCTAGCTATAGCGGTTCTTAAGATACAGCCTGGAGACAGACACACAGATAGACACACATACAAGTCTCAGTAATAGGGACAAATTTTTTGACAGGTTAGGCTACCACCTCTATTCGCCGGGTACACAATAAATGCTCAAAACGCTATACATGATACACTTAAATTATAATATGTCATGAATACAATATCAAAGTATCATAAAATACTTCTGAGTTGTGTTAGACAATTGAATGCACCATATTGTGATTTGTGTGATGCACTTTATGATTATTTTTATGTAAGCCGGCAAATTAACACAAAAATGTATCAGTCACCCATAAAGTTAATATACCTAGGTCCTAGCGGAATAGACCAACAATCTCGAGCTGTCAAACAAAACCAAAATTGGTTTACATCTGTGTGTAAAAATATGTGTACGTATACACTTACATAAGCATCTTTCTTAGACATTAAACCCCCGATCGCAGATTCTTGGAAATCTATTATTCTTCTTTTGTTATCGCGGTCGCATGCAACTGCTGGGACTTGAAAGGTTAAATTGTCAACGTGCCGATAAGTGCCAACTGGAACCCTAAAAAATAGTCCTGCTGTCATGTATCACACATCTCTTTTTACCACACAGTGTTACTGATAGTGACATCTCACTTGCTCAGGACTTTGTTTATCTATTCCGCTAGGTATATTAACTTTATGCAGTCACCATTGGTATATCTTAATAAAATAACAATAAAACTCACGTCAGTGGTCCAACCTCTCCTAAGTTAAAGTCATCAGAATGTAACATTTTGCCTTAAGTCTGTGGTTCTCCTGCTACAGTATGAGTTCCTTAAAACATGTATATTATGAACATGAACGTAAAAAAATCGGGACGGAGTCTTATTAAACACAGCACTGTGTCATCAGAATCGGCCAGGCTGACTGCATGTACATTATCTGCACACACACATTCTTACGCTAGACACAGTACTGTGTATAATAAGACTCCGTCTGCCTTTTTTTCTACGTTCATGATTATGAATGACCACTAAAAGCATCTGACCCAAAGAATTTATTTGACATTGAAAAGATAAGCAAGAAGCAAAAACAAGAGAAGGTTGTTATAATAATTGTGAAATGAAGCATACCTTGTTAGTGTTTTATGATATTTGGAGCACTACCTCAACTTTTAAATAAACTATGACTGATAATTTCATGTACTAAGTTTTAGCTAAACATTACTTCACAGTGTAGAACACTGTGAAGTTTTTTTGGCTTTTCAATGACTTTGTGAATGTGCATCAACTTTAAAATTTAAGCCCTTCCAGTTCACATTTCACTGAATTTAGCAAAAATACGAATTCTTTATTACATCACAAAATAAACCTGTGAATTATATTTTAGAAATGGCAAAAAGAAACGAAAAACCGAGAAAGAATTCAAACATGGACCGTGGACGCCGATTTCAACCACATTTCAAATGACAGTTCTAATTCTACTTCTTTTTTTACTTCTTTTTCAGAACCACAGTGTAAAAGAACTATCAAAGCGCACGGAGTGCGCTGCCCAAGTTCCAACTTCCAGCACGCGTTTGGCGTTCGATTACAATTTGAGGTGTAGTCGTGACAAAAATAGCTAGTTATACCTAGTATTGCAATTTTAGTCTTTACTTTTTTGGTGTTTAGTAATTATTTTTGGCTATCAAAGCTTAGGGTATCAGTGCATTTTATTAACCGACTTCCAAAAACGAGGAGGTTATACGTTCGTCTGTGGATATTTTTTTTTTTTTTTTTTTTTTTTTTTTTTTTTTTTTTTTTTTTATGTATGTTCAACGATTACTCCGCCGTTTATGAACCGATTTTCAAAATTTTTCTTTTGTTATAATAGGTTTCACTCCAATTTGGTCCCATTTTGACAAAAGTGGTGATCTGATGATGGGATCCATGAGTAATCGAGGGAACTCCTCAAAATTCAAATGGAAACATATGTTTTTTTTGGTTTCATATGAAGTATTCCAGGCATATGTTACCAAAAAGTAAGATTTTGCACCAGGATTTACTATGGTTCGAAGGTGGTGAACAGAACTCCTTACTCCTTATAGATACATGTTTGGGGGTTTCGGCGTTGTCTTAAGAACTGAAAGCATATACTACTATGCAAATTTAATTAATCATCATCATCATCACCACCATTCCACCATACATCCGTGAGTAATCGAGGGAACTCCTCCAAATTTATATGGAAACTTATAATGATTTCGATTTTATGAGAAGTATCCTAAGCATATGCTACCAAAAAGCAATGTTCAGAAAAGTGGTGACCTGATGATGGGATCCATGAGTAATCGAGGGAACTCCTCAAAATTCAAATGGAAACCTATGTTTTTTTGGTTTCATATGAAGTATTCCAGGCATATGTTACCAAAACTAAAAAGTAAGATTTTGCACCAGGATATACCATGGTTCGAAGTTGGTGAACAGAACTCCTTACTCCTTATAGATACATGTTTGGGGGTTTCGGCGTTGTCTTAAGAACTGAAAGCATATACTACTATGCAAATTTAATTTATCATCATCATCATCACCACCATTCCAACATACATCCGTGAGTAATTGAGGGAACTCCTCCAAATTTATATGGATTTCGATTTTATGAGAAGTATCCTAAGCATGTGCTACCAAAAAGCAAGTATGGGGGTTTCGGAGTTGGTTTAAGAACTGAAAGCATATTATACTACCATGCAAGTTACATTCATCGTCATCATCATCACTACTACCGGTCACCACACCATGAATTATCTAATTATGACCCTATTATTGTTACTATTAATCGTCTTTAAGAACAAAGCCCGAATTTGTCGAACGATTTAAAAATTATAATGTTATTTCAATGTAAATGACTCGACCTTGGTGTTTAGGTTACCAAGTTAGCAATTTGATTATAAGATCTATGAGGTTAGTTATTCTTAAAATTTATAAGGACGATTTTAGTTATATTATTTGAGCATCCATACTAATATTATAAATGCGAAAGTGTGTCTGTCTGTCTGTCTATCAGTCTGTCTGTTTGTTACCTCTTCACGCTCGAACCGCTGAACTGATTTTGCTGAAATTTGGCATGGAGATACTTTGAATCCCGAGAAAGGACATAGGATAGTTTTTACCCCGGAAAAAGTTAAAGTTTCCGCGCGATAAACGAATTTTGGCGCAACGAAGTTGCGGGGGTCATCTAGCAATGTTGAGTTGTTTTCATGAGTGTAATGATAGAAAGAAAGTCACTGAAAACTTTAGAGCCTTTGAAGACAGGCGTATGAACATTAATTTTATCATTGCTTGATTAACGCCAAGCAATAAGCATATACATACATTAGGTACACAGTGGTATGTATATGCTTAGAGTTGCTTAAGCAATTCTGAAGTAGTGACATCAGACAATGAGTTCTCATAATGTCATGAAAGTGTATCCTGGATCCAAAGTCACTAAGCATAACACATTAGTCTGTGCAGAAAACCAGCTTATAAATCACTTAAAAGAGTGAAATTATTATTTTTAACAAAAAATTAAAACCGACTTCCAGGGTAAAAACAATAATAATTTGTAATGAACAAAAAAGTGTTAAATAATTCTTACTCTTTAAAGTGCCTTATGCATAATTCTCCTAAACCTCAACTATTTCTGTACACAATCTACATTATTTTGAAGTCGGTACCAGTCTTAAATATTAAAAATATTTTGTCATAGAACTCAGCATTCTTATCTGGTACCGTCTTCAAAGTAATGTAGATTGTGTACAGAAATAGTTGAGGTTTAGGAGAATTATGCATAAGGCACTTTAAAGAGTAAGAATTATTTAACACTTTTTTGTTCATTACAAATTATTATTGTTTTTACCCTGGAAGTCGGTTTTAATTTTTTGTTAAAAATAATAATGGTGGTCACTGGTCAGTCGTTATATTTGTTCCTTATAGTTAATATACCTCTAGGTACCTATATTAACTTTATGGTGAAACATGCAAATATAAAAAAATATCCAATGATCAAGGATATTTTTTGAAAATCTGCTGTCAAAAATTATCATCAGATTGTAGGCAGATAGATAGGTAGGTAGGTACCTACCTATAGTGTGTTTAGACTGGTTTAGACATAGACTTATAATATACTGACGTAGGTTTAGACCATGTTTAGAACTTACTTTAATAACCTAACTTTATAAGTTTTATTCGAATATTATCTACATAAAAAGATACATAACACATAATATTTTATTTATTTTTATTCTTTTCTTGATCCCTTGTATGGGTGGCGTTTTCTGGAATGAAAAAGTTCACTAAGTATAATGTTAAATAAAATATGCAATATGCATAGGCATACCTATCTTAGATACTATAATCTATGCTAATCTATAGGTACTACTATTAATATTATAATTCTGAATTAATGTTTGTTTGAACGCGCTAATCTCAATTCTCAAGAACTACTGGTCCGATTTAAAAAAATTCTTTCAGTGTTAGATATACCTACTAGATAGCCCATTTATCTGGGAAGGCTCTTAGAGTTTAGAGGCTATACTATAATATAACATCACGCTGTGACTTTTAGGAGCGAAGAAACGTCGAGGAGTCGAGCTCCGGGTGGGGGGCCCCTCCTCCCGGGAGAATATTATGGCCGCTCTACAAGATGGGCCAGCGTAGTGGGCCATCACGATGGGCCAGCGTGGGGAGGGCGTAGTGGCGTAGGATGGCCGATGGCGCCAGCGATGGCCGTGGAATGGCGGCGGTGTCGGTTTTTCGGCCGCACATCAAAGGATGATGGCCCAGCGATGGCGGTACGCCTCTACACGTTGGCGATACGACAGTCGTCGCTTGACCGCGGTCGAGTGAGGACGTCGTAATTCGTATTACAATTTACGAATTTCATTCAAATTGACGAGTACGCGGTCTTATAATGAATGATAATGAAGCTATAATTAGTTTTTGATGTTTGTTACTCTTTTACTCAAAACTACTGAACGGATTTTATTGAAACTTTACAATATTATATAACTCCTGACTTTTCAAAGATACAAGTTTAGACTTTGGGAGTTTCTGCGTTGTTTTAAGAACAGAAAGCATATTATGCTATTATTACATTCATCATTGTCATCATCATCACTACCATAAACCATTATTTTAATTTTAATCTCGAAATAATTATTTGTAGAATTCAAAAGAAGGTTCATATTAGGAGGGAGGTGATACGAAGTTCACCGGGTCATCTGGTAAAGTCATAAATTATTAAAAATGCACGTTTTGCATTGCCGCAATGGCTAATGCTTACACGTCCATCTTGAACGACGCTTAGATCACAACTGAACACGGCCATCATGTAGAGGCGTTGCGACCATTGCATCACCATCGCATGCGCCATTCGATGGGCCAGCGCTGGCCACTGTTGTAGAGGGGCCATTAAGAGCATGGCCAGCATACGCCAACGAGAAAATGTTGTTTCTCAATCAAATGTCGATGAAAAATCGATGTTTGATGGCTTTTCTCTTCATCTCTATTGACCCTAACTAATTTTGACATTATGTCGTTATCGACAATATAACTAGATACACACGAGAGTGAGATACTTATCTCGAGATTTTCTCGTTTGTGCATCTTAGGCCGGCAGATGAGGCGTTTTGCCGTACGCGCGGGTGAGCGACTGGCGCGTTTTACGCGCGTATCCGAGATACTAGAGCTGCATAATGTCGCGTATAATAATATTATTATATCTGATGCCTACGCGCGTTTTCTTACTCGCGCGTAAAACACTTGCAATACTTAATAATAATAATTATGAGCGGGACTCTCGAGTCTAACTCGCCCGTTTCTCACGTCTTATTTTGCCAAGGAGTGGTTGGTGAAAAGGGGCATTATAGTTTAAACTACCAGCCCAGGCTATAGTTAAAGCTAACCAAATTTTGTTTGAAAAACATACACGGTTCTCTTTTATGAATTTCTACCGACGAAAAACGAGAAAAATATGAAAATATGTATTAGACACAGACTGGTGCAAAGTGGGCTCGTGTAAGCTTAGCAACTCACTCTGGTACAGTTAGCGTGTATATGCCGAATTTTGTATTGACGTCTTCCAGATGGAATATTTTCTGAACGTATTCATCATCAGCTGGCACCGCCGGTGTCTCAAACACTAAATGCGTTATGTAGTCCTCAACGCAACTGAAATAAATATTGTAATTAACATAAATAACTTAAATATTGTTATAATTTTACTAAATCTGTTAATTATTATTAAAATTAAGATAATACTCATGTTACTTAGCCGCCTCTTTCAACTGAGGCACAGAATATACAGGGTGCAATTAAACCTTCCTGACAAATTTTTATATATTGATCCTTGTTAAAAATAAAAATACACGTATTTTTTATTTTATAATCACTCAGTACTAAAATGTTGAGAAATAGCTTCCGAAAGTTATCCTAAAAAACACTACAATTCATGGACACTACTCGTCGCCGCGCGTTCACGTGCCCCCGCGCGCCTCCCCCCGCGACACCCCCGATCACACCCACCGCCGCGATTGACCGTTCTGCAACGATTTTAAATGGGATAAAATATTATGTCATCAAAAAAAATTAAACAACCAATTTTTTTTTCGTTAAATGGACTCTCCTAATAATACCTAAGCCCTGAAAAAAATTTGGCAGGAAGGTTTAATTGCACCCTGTATAGGTATTAGTAGTACCAAGCTGAGGTAAATAACAGGTGTTGATGAAATTGGGACTGTATACGCTTGATTCTTTAGATACCTAATAGGCAATAGGCACAGATTAAATAATAAATAATATGTAACAAGGGGACTGTTTGGTTTTATGCTAATATAATAATAGCTCCCACACCGGTTTCGGTGACGGTAGCCGGTTTCATTGAAACCAGGCCAGCTACGCAGGAGTATTTTTATAGTGCCCAAGTGTGTGCGCAGTACACAAGAGCACTCTCTATTCCTTTCCTCTCATAACCCAGTGGGACGGCAGACCGACACGACCGGCGAGAGATCAGGCGCAGGATCGACTTTTTAGATGCCCATCCGACGCATGGATCATCTTACTTGTCAGACAATCAGGTGATCAGCCTGCATTGTCCTAATCAAACTTGGAAATAACATGTTTCCAACGCGGGAATCGAACCCACGACCTCCGAGTCAAGAGCCGCGCTCTGTACCACTAGACCACGGAGGCGTTTGTTTACGCTAGTCGCTAAGTAAACTTATACCTTTTACCAAACTACAAAAAAATAAGTAGAGAAATAATAAAAAAAAAACTAACTAGGCACAGGGCTGATAAGGTACAAGGTTATTAATCTTGTTCGGTATGAGGAACTCCACTTGGGGATCTGCCACCAGTTTCGCCGGGGGCTGCGCGGTGGCCCTCCGTCCCTTTGGCGTAGGCGCTGGTGGCTGCACAGGAAACTTATAATTTTACAATCTTGTATAAATAGGTAAAAACTAAAAACTCTTAAAATGGTCCAGTATTAATTGTCTTGAGTGAACCATGATATTATGTACGCTACCTAGTTTTTATACTATTGTACTAGCTGTTGCCCGCGACTTCGTCCGCGTTAGTATTGTAGATCACGTCCCAAGTATTATTTTTCAAAAATATTCAATGTACAGAATTGACTTTCCTACGATTTTATTATATGTATATTGTATTATGTATATTATTGTATGCTAAAGAATTTGAATATACGAATTAGGAATAGCGAAGGAAAACTTAGTAACGATGCCCCATGTAGATACCTAATTAGTAATTAATAATTATTTTACAACATTTTGACGACGGACAGATGAACAGAACGAAACTAGAGGGTTCCATGCACTAAGGGACCCTAAAAATAGCTTACCTTAACCGCACTATAGACTATTTCGATTAGGCTTTTAATTTCAGTTTCCAAAATCGGCAGGAACTTTTGGAAGTTCCATTTCGTCACGTCCTTGTGGTTCCCAAGAAGCGACATTAACGGGCTCGCATCACATCTTGCTTGCCTGTTAGTAGATATGTGAATAATAATTATTAATTATATATTACCTATCTACAAAGTACAAGGTGTTAACAAAACGTCATAGTGATGAATGATGATACCAGGGGTTTCCAAACTTATTTTGTCTACTGCCCACTTTGAGAAAAAAAATGTTAGCCTTAGCGCCCCCATTGTTTCAATTTAAAATGCATCCAGATGAAATAAATCACCCTCCAAGCCTCTACACAACGCCCCCTTATTTTTCTGGGTCCCACACCCTTTAGATTTTAAGCGCCCACAAAAGGGCGTTATCGCCCACTTTAGGAAACGCTGCTTTAGGGTGTGTACTGTGTATACTCTGTATAGACTATAGAGTTCACTGTGAAAGTAGCAGCGCTGAAAGAGCAAATTTTTTGACATTTGCAAGGGCAAGCGCCCTGACGTCATGAATTTTCCCATGCAAAAGTTAAAAAAAAATACTCTTTCAGCGCTGCATTTTCACATCGAACTCTAGTATATTAGAATAAAGAGGACCCAAAAACACCCTAAAATATTATCGCTTGGTTTCGTTACACTCATGTATATTGTTGACATTATTATTTTATTGAAGTATGTTTCCGCCTCCGTGGTCTAGTGGTAAAGAGCGCGGCTCTTGACTCGGAGGTCGTGGGTTCGGTTCCAGGTTGGAAACATGTTATTTCCAAGTTTGGTTAGGACAATGCAGGCTGATCACCTGATTGTCTGACAAGTAAGATGATCCATGCGTCGGATGGGCATGTAAAAAGTCGGTCCTGCGCCTGATCTCTCGCCGGTCGTGTCGGTCTGCCGTCCCACTGGGTTATGAGAGTAAAGGAATAGAGAGTGCTCTTGTGTACTGCGCACACACTTGGGCACTATAAAATTACTCCTGCGTAGCTGGCCTGGTTTCAATGAAACCGGCCATCGTCACCGAAACCGGTGTGGGAGCTAACATTATATTATTATTATTGAAGTATGTTTCCAAGTTGGACCAAGGGGGTATAGTAGGGGCCATGGGCCATGGCCCAGAGTGGATCACCATGATTGCCAAAATGATGGCGTACTTGTCTATATCATGATTCATGAGCCGGAGTACTATTATTTATTCTGTGGATGTACGCGAATTTCTTTACTTCTGTGTGCTGAGTGCGACTTTTTACCAACCACCACTGTACGTGGAAAAAATCAACTAATACTACGAGAAAAACTATTTGTATGGCATCATTAGTTTCTTGGCACACAACTTGTAAGTTTAACTTTTTTACGAGAGTAATCACAAATTAGATCGCATTCAAAACGTAATAATTAGTGATGCGCCGAATAGTGATTTGGCCGAATAACCGAATACCGAATATTCGGCCTTTACCGAGCCGAATATTCGGCCGAATTATTCGGTTTACCATTATTTTATTTTGCCGCGTAAACAGGTTCTATCGTGTACTCTACGTGCCGCTGCTGGCTAGCTCGGAGCGAGCCTTCTCTCGCGAGCGCAATGCAATCGCAATTATTGCGCAATAATTGCTCCAAAATCGCAGTTTCGTATCACATACCAGCCAAAAAAATACGATAGCAACGAGCGACAGTACTCCCTCTGCTGAATAATCAAGGAACTATAATTACATTTAAATCGCTAAATCTCCATACTTAGACCGATAGCTCTAGGTTTTTTGGTTTCAAAATTCTAAAGTTTCTGATTTTTTGCGTATAGGTTTGGGACCACTAGGTAAACCTAAAAAATGATTTTGTGTCATTTTGGTCGACAGCTTCCAGAGATATTTAGGTATTTTGTTTTTTGGTCGCTATAGGCCGAAAAAAATATTAAAGTTTAAAATTTAGCTTTTGTGATATTAGCAATATCACAAAAGCTAAATTTTAAACTCTCGGGCAGTAACAAAATATATGCAGACACGTTTTGTGTCAGATTCATCCACGAGTTTCCCAGTAATTTAGCAAATATTAGAAACGTCGCCTAATTGCGTCGAAAAAATATTAGAGTTTGTAAAAATGGTGTAAATAATGTAATATGGTTTATTTTATTGATGTCTGTTACTGTTAAAGTTTTGTGTCATATTCATCCACGGGTTTTGAAGAAATTTATATTTTTGCTATCACTATTTGCTATACTGTTGCATTTATTTCGTATCACCTAAGCTTTTGACAGCAATGCGATGGCAATCGGCGAGCAATTTGAACTGTTAAATTATAGCGATCAGTGATCACAACAAAAGTGATTTTTTCCGATTGCTTGTTTGTCGCTGAGTGGTTAGTGGTGTTTTACGTAAAATTTTAAACTATAAAACGTATTTTTATAACATTGGTGCACACAGTGCTCGTATTAGAAGCCATTCCTGAAGAAGAAAGCCAGAAATACAGTTAAATAAGACCTCGCAATCGCAACCGAGCCCAGGCACTGGAACTGTCTGACTGTCTGTGAGGAGTTTAACACATTGACAAGAAAAACAATGATTAACATCTGTGCAGTGTTGCGAAACATTTGCAACAACCATCGCCTGCCAGTAACGACGATTTCCAAGTGCTTCAACAAGTTTAGAACCACACTTTAGCCATTTCAGGATGTGTGTGTGTCTCAGAAAAAGTGAGAACCAGGTTTTAGTGAGTGGCAGACCGCAAAGAACTTGCAGAGGTTGTGATCTTTATTGTAGTTTTAAATAAAACTAAGTTTTGTAAATATAACAGAGCGCAGTTCATTTCGAGAGATTTTTACAAATGGAAGTCTCAAGACAATATGGAGTCCGGATATGGAAATTGACTTGTCTGTGGTCATAGACTAAAAATGTTTCTTTTTTATGTGAAAAAGCAATAAGCTAAGGTTCAAATTTCTATTACAACATTAATGAAGTGAAAAATAAAGCAGTAAAACAGTGTTATTTGTTTCATTTGCATGTAGATTACTATTAACTATTAAGTTATTGTTATTTGTCTTCATGTAAGTAGAATTAAATGGAATACATACCTTTAATACTAAAATACATAAGAAGCAAGGTTTATTTTAAGTAGTAAAACATTTTCTTTAAATGACTAATGATTTTATGCATAATCTCCAATATAATGAACTGTGCAACAATAAATAAAAGATTTCATGTATTATTTAATAATAACAGAAATATATTAAAACCAATGTTAAAAAGATTTATTAAAGTCAGAATACTGCTTAAAACCCATCAATCCTCCAGCGGCAGGCGGCTGCCGCATAACAATTGAAAATCTATTGTGTGTGGCGTTTGCGACACCCACAATGGAGAGCTCAAACCTCTTATGCATAATATTAATTTCTTTATTAGTTTTTCATCGCGATGTTTTATAATAATAATAATAATCATTTATTGCAAGTATCCAAGACTCATATAAATAGGTACAGATCAAATTACATTAATAAAAGTCTGAGTGGATTCCTTTTCGACGGTTTGAGCATTGCACTACCTACCAATTTATCTCTAAATGCTTTGTTTATTTAAAACATTATTGTCTTTTTTCTGTTTTTTATTTTGTTTTATGAATTTGTTGTTTAAAGAAAAACACACATTACTTACATAATATAACAGTTATTATTTTAGCCTGTATTCTGCATGCATATGACAGCAGTGACTGATATACAGGTTATCAGGGCGTTCACAGAGCGCGGCCAGCATGCCGTTGGAGCTCCCCCGCATGCGCTGCACCAGCGACGATGTTCGCCTGCGCATTGTGGCAAAGAAACAGTCCACTCGTGCGCACGCGAACATCGCCGAAGCGCTGCACCAGCGGGGGAGCCCCACCAGCATCCTGAACGCGTTATTATATTGGACGCGAAGGGCACTGTAGGCCCTTTGCGTATATGCTGCCCAGAGGCTGCAAGTGTAGAAGGATGTACAAAAAGCTCTAAACAACGTCATTTTTACCTCTAACGAGCATCTCGCAAACCTCCTAACAACCATATTCGCCCTAACCGACAGTGCCCTTCGCTCCCTTTCGATATCAGTATCGTCTTTCAAAGTGGACGTCACAATGTGTCCTAGGTATTTGAACTCCTCGACTCTAGCTAAAGGAACACCATTGAGTAAAAGAGTCGGCACTGTATCCACCTTTCTGGTACCACCGTGAAAGACCATGTACTGACTCTTTTTACTATTGTATATCAGCCCATGCTCCGCTGCGTAACGCTCACAAATGTCAAGTAGCTTTTTGAGACCACAGACCGAGGCACTCAGCAAGACCATGTCATCCGCATCGCATAGTTTATGTTATTGAAACATACTCCATCTATATAACAACCGATATGCTTCATGCTGAGCTCCTCAATCAGTCCATTTATATAAAGGTTAAATAGGACAGGTGAGCTTAACCCCCCCTGTCTCATGCCACATTCCAGCTTGTAGGGATCTGACACCGCACCAGCCCATCTAACAATATTTATTTGATTATCATACCAATATTTAAAAGTATTAACCAATTCATGAGGTATATTCGACTTCCTCATCTTCTTCCAAAGAATGTCATATGACACGAGGTCAAAAGCCTTCGAAAGGTCGAGGAAGCAGGCGTAGACGGGCGTTTTTCTTGTATTATAATACTTGACAGCACTCTTAAGACACAATATTGCGGACTCGGTGGGAAGGCCAGAACGAAAGCCGAACTGCGCATCATGACATCTAATATATCTGTTTAAATGTGTATTAAGAATGCTGTCAAATACTTACTTTTGCAATGATAGTTGCTAGCGAGATGGGCCTGTAATTAGAAATATCTGATAGGCTTTTCGTTTTATTTTTCGTTACTGGGACCACAACAGTTTTCATCATATCGTGAGGCAAGTAAGAATGCGATATACAGAGATTATACAGCAAGGCCAAAACTCGCGATATATGAGGGCCAGCATATTGTAGGTGTTCAATGCTTAATCCATCGTGTCCGGAGGATTTTCCCTTGGATATTGATTTGATTGCCCTCACTACATCAGAAGCCCTAACGTTTACCTGTCAGCTATCTCTTTCTGGTCACTCGTACCATCCACAGACACCGGAAGACCAGGGCGGCTTCTCAGCCGCCTTAAATAGCAATATTGTAAATATTAAAATGTAATGTGTAATATTCATCAATATTATTGGACTTTAATTTTGCTGCCTAGTGCCTAATGTTGTGTTACATGATACTTAGGAGCTGAGCCCTGAGTGACATAGGCTATGTATGTCCCACGAGCGAAGCCGGGGCGGGTCTAGTTTTTAATATTTTGAAAAAAATAAAACCGAATATATTCGGTAACTGAGCCGAATAATTCGGCCGAATACGAATAGTGAAAAACATGCCGAATACGCCGAATACCGAATACGAAACGAATATTCGGCGCATCTCTAGTAATAATATTAACATGTAAGTAATAACATTTACCACAGATTACTATAAATAGCTACTTATATGGTTTTACCAACTTAAACCTGAACTTCACTAGGTCTTGTTACCAGACAAATCTTAATTTAAAAAAATCGGCCAAGTGCGAGTTGGACTCGCGCACGAAGGGTTCCGTACCTACAGAGCAAAATAGGCAAAAATTGTGGTTTTGTATGGGAGCCCCCGTTATGTATAATGTAACTTATTTTGTGTTAAGTAAGTAATATTTGTTGTTATAACGGCAACAGATACACATTAAATCTGTGAAATTTTCAGAAGTCTAGCTAAGTATAGTGTGGTTCTTGACATACTGGAGCCTGGAGACAGACAGACAGATGGACAGACGGACAGACATCGAAGTCTCAGTAATAGGGTCCCGTTTTTACCCTTCGGGTACGGAACCCTAAAAACTAACCTGAACAAGTCGTCTATTCCTCGTAGAACTCTGAGCAACAAGTTTTCTGCGGCCTCGTTCGTTTCTCGCAAACTGTTCGTAACTTGTCGTTTCTCCTCCAGAGATGAAGAAAGTTCTGCCAATCGATTTTCTTCGTCTTCTTTTTTCTTTTCATTCCTATTTCTTTGGTCCACTTGGAATATATACAAAATGTTTTAATTTATGTAAGTACCTTACGAGCGATAGAACTCATAGTTTTTAAGGTTTTGTTACAGGAATTTATATTACCTAAGCGTTTTTACTTGGTCAACTTTTAGATATCGGCACAGAATATATTATATTAGTAATCGGTAGATAGATCGATATCGAATTTAGGTATTTCTACCTAAATTCGGTCTCGAATTTAGGTAGAATATTACATCGAAGACAGTATCCAATCTAAATAGCTTATGAATAGATAAGCCCCCGTCTAAAAACCTTAGAAACCGGATAAGAGTGAAGAAAATAACAAACAAAGGGGGTAGTGGAGGTAAGTTAGTAATGTTTAGAGATATTAAACTTGTCATCTTATCTAAGTAGGGCAGAGTCCTTGTTGGTGAGGATAAACACTTCTAAAAAAAGTATGTAAGTAGATACTTTTATACCCCCTACAATCCCTACTTACATTATTATACAATATATACAAGACCTCCGTGGCCTAGTGGGCAGACCTTTGGTTCGCACTCGAGAGGATGCAGGTTCGATCCCGGGTGTAGGAGTGTACCAATGAGACATTTTCAGATCCCAAGTACATGATAATACCGACGCCCGGCGCCCGTACGGTGTAGACCGTAGGAAACATCGTGAGGAAACCAGCAGTCAGCACATGGTTGGTCCCAGACGTATAATTGATCTGCTCATTGCTCTGGACTAGGCCGACTACGTTGCGAGAATGCCGTAATAAAATATGTGCTTGGGCAACCATACGGACATTTAAAATTTTGTCCCAGGCACTACAGTATTTGAGGAGTGGTTTTACTTCGCTCTGAAAATACTGTATAAATCATCGTCAATAGATGCAAAGGCCTTGTTTTACTTACATATTGTTTGTCGCAGGTTTGCCAGTTCTCTTTGCATCAAGATAGACTCTTGACAAACATCGCAAAGTAGCACGAAGATGGAGAAGTTTTCTATTTCAGCGGCCTTGGTTCTGTTTATGATGGCCGATATCCTCTCAGATCCTGTGTAGGCCTACCATGATATAATGTTAAATTAAAAAAAAAGCGGCCAAGTGCGAGTTGGACTCGCCCATGGAGGGTTCCGCAGCAGCAATAAGGTTTATTTTTATGAAATTAAAATATTTTTGATTTATTTTTATAGTTCAGTTGATTTAATGAAATTTAGATTAAGGTTTACTATTTATGACGTATAAAAAAACTACTGGCTAGATCTCGTTCAAACCAATTTTCGTTGGTAGTTTTTATAGTAATCTACATCATATATTTTTTTTTAGAATTATCATGCCTCTACTTTAGAAATTAGAGGGGGGGGGACACACATTTTTCCACTTTGGAAGAGTCTCTCTCGCAAACTATTCAGGTTAGAAAAAAATGATATGAGAAACCTCAATATGATTTTTGGAGACCTATCCATAGATACCCCACACGCATAGATTAGATGAAAAAAAAATTTTTTTGTTTCAGTTGTACTTTACTATTTATGACGTATAAAAAAAACTACTGGCTAGATCTCGTTCAAACCAATTTTCGTTGGTAGTTTTTATAGTAATCTACATCATATATTTTTTTTAGAATTATCATGCCTCTACTTTAGAAATTAGAGGGGTATCTATGGATAGGTCTCTAAAAATCATATTGAGGTTTCTCATATCATTTTTTTCTAACCTGAATAGTTTGCGAGAGAGACTCTTCCAAAGTGGAAAAATGTGTGGAATTTTTTTGTTTCAGTTGTACCTATGGGGACCCCTAAAATTTTTAATATTTTTTCCATTTTTGCATCAAAATCTTAATGCGGTTTACAGACTACATCTGCTTACCAAGTTTCAATAGTATAGCTCTAATAGTTTCGGAGGAAAGTGGCTGTGACATACGGACGGACGGACAGACAGACAGACAGACAGACAGACATGACGAATCTATAAGGGTTCCTTTTTTTTGCCATTTTGGCTACGGAACCCTAAAAAATTGAAGCAACCCCCGATTCAAAAACATTAAATAGATCAAACTCTAATTTTTCAGTATAGAGCGGGCTGATGATGATGAAGTAAAGCTAAGAACACGCTCGATAATGTCAGCTTTCAAACAAAAAAACGAGGACAATCAGTCCACCCGTTTAGATGCTACGATGCCACGGACCAAATGCCGCTAGGATGCTATAGGACGCCGCCGTCCATAGGCCATGGCATGGTCTATAACTCTATACTGCCTATACATAAATACAGGGCTGCAAATTAATCCTTACAAAAATCTCTCCCAGCAGCGCATCGTGCCGCTTAATCTCCTGCTCGCACCGCTGTATCTCCTCCTGTATACGTATCTCCTCTCTCTCGTCCGCCTCACAGACCCTCCTGGAGCCCTTTACACGAAGGAACTCCTCCAGCTTAGCGAGGTGGTTCAGCTCACTCTCGCACGACTGCATCTCCTACAGTCAAAAGTTCAAAATCAAAATCACACAACAACTTACACTAAAAGGATATGCGAGCAAGATTGACAAAGAATGGGGCGTACTTTACTGCATAGTGCATAATATAATAGCAATGGAATATACAATTATACAGGTACTTAGTCAAATCGCATTCGATAACGACATCAAAGTTAGATAATATTATAAAATATGTATGACAGATCATTGCAAAGCCGTTGCGGCAGCCGTGAGCCGTCGACGCGTGCCGTCGACAAATGCCGTACCCACTACTCGGTATCATCTGTAAGAAGCCTAACATTAGCTATCGAAATTTACGAATGCAGTATGCTGTACGACTAGACCCAGCCGTATTAAAATAAATTACTGCAACTTTTCTCAAACATACCATGATATCTCTATTCATCTGGAACAGTCCCTTCCACTTCAGAGCTTCCAGCTTTTTACAGCATTCGTCCCGGTCGTTGAAAGCGTTCGAAGCTATCTCCAATATATCCATCAGATATTCCTTGCCCTTCACAAGTTTGCCGATTGTACGATTCCATTGTACGTTAAAATTGTTTCTAGAGAATAAAGCTTTTAGTATGGTGGCTATCTACGCATTCTAATACTGTGAGAAAATGTTTCATATAGGCTGATGGTCTACCTAATTTGGTCGGGCTATGTCAAGCTCATCCGACAAATCACGATTAACATTGACTAGATATAGGCCATCTATATTACGTAGTTTCGAATCTCCCTATGAAAAATTTTGTGAAAAATTTAATTAATACTTCATTTAAAACATTCACCCGACTCTACATTTTGTTGTACAAAACGCATGAATCATCCAGCCGTACAAAATTTGTACGGCCAAGTGTTGAGAAGGCCAAGAATGCGTATCGTTAAACGTAGTAACGAACTATCAGAAAATTGTGTCAAGTCAATGTTTCTCCTAAGAAAAGTTTACCTGGCAAACTTTTGAAATACCTATCGACTAAGAGTATGTTGATTTCATCTCTCATTTTCTTGTTATCTGTATTGACGAGGCAGAATCTCTTCGTCGCCAAGTCCAACTTGTTCTCCATCCTGCGGAGGCGAGTGTTGGCGTTTTCTATCATCTCCAACTCCTGAAAACGTGGCAGGGCTTATTCATACAACTCTACTCGGAACTCGGGAATTCCAGTAATTAAACTATGACTGAAACTTTTAGAAAATTTAGTGCGGGGGCCAGCTCTGGATTTATGTATAGGCAGTTAGACCATGGGCCATGGCCTATGGGCGGCAGGCGGCAGCGTCCTATGGCGGTAGAGTTCATAGTTCATATACAAACTACGAACTCTGCCGGCTGCCGCCATAGGACGGGGCGGCAAAATTTAAGTGGCCTATACTTATAATAACTGTATTTTAAAAAGATAAAACCGACTTCAAAATTGTACGTAATTGAGAATGAAAACTTCCTATCTCCAAAACTACTGAACCGATTTTGATGAAACTTGCACTATTCCCTAAGTTGAACAATACCTAGTACAATAAAAAAAGAATCACTCAAATCGGACTTGTAGTTCCGGAGATATGCGTGAACAAACATAATAACATACATACATACATCCATACATACGTACATACATATACATAGGTACACTTTTGAAATTTGGCACATTTGTTCAGAAGCTGTTATAGATTAACATGTGCAAAAACTGGGCAGTTCTGGAAATATTACATACATACGCGTCGAATTGATAACCTCCTTTTTTTGAAGTCGGTTAAAAAATATCCGGCCCTAGCGAGGGCAATGCTTGATGTTTCGTCACTTTTTCGATTCCGCTGTCTATTGTCTATCAAATGATTTTTCCAATATGCCAAACTAAGGGCCTGTTTTACCACTTCCTGATAAGTGGCGGATAGGCTACCTACCACTTAACTTGATATAATATGCACTATGGAGAATCTGTCAAATAAGTTGTGGATAGCCTATTCGGCACTTTATCAGGAAGTGGTGAAACAGGCCCTAAGACAAGCATTTGTATAGTTACTCTTTTTTTTTATTAAATAAGGGGGCAAACGAGCAAACGGGTCACCTGATGGTAAGCAACTACAGTCGCCCATGGACACTCGCAACATCAGAAGAGCTGCATGTGCGTTGCCGGCCTTTTAAGAGGGAATACGCCCTTTTCTTGGAGGTTTGCAGGTCGTATAGGTCCGGAAATACTGCTGGTGACAGCTCTGCATCTTTATTAGTAAGGGTGTTTGGGTATTACACGGAATTTTACCATCCGGCGATTTTGTACGTTTTGATATGTCAAACGTGAACGCCGCACGGTAAAATTCCGTGTAGTGCACAAACGCCCTAAGAAGGTTTAAATAATATAACCCTTCTTGTTCAAGTTATCAAGAAGACTCACATCAGCCTCCGTGGGGACCTGCTTCATGAGTTCGACGAGGTGCTTCTGCGCGAGGTAGTTGAGGCAGTCCAGCTCCGACCGCTGTGCGCTCTCGTCGCGAAGTTGCCCGTTCAACTTCTCAAAGTCGAAGATAGACTTCTTCATGCCCCCCTTCACGGTGAAGTCGCGGAGGGCGTGCATACCTTTCTTTGCCAACTGTAATCATGAAGGTTATCACTTATCAGTAAGAAATCTTTAAGTGAAGGACCTAAGCAGTAGCTTTAGGGGAGGGAGGAAGGACGCTAGGCGACCGCCCAAGGGCGTGGAAAGCAGACATTATTGGGCACCGCAGGCACCCCCTTTTTAGCTCTACCAGCATTTTGGGTGCCGACTGCCGAAGAAATCTCGCCCAGGGCGCTGATATTATCTAGTGCCAAAACCGGCACTGGACCTAGACAGCACGAGCATGTCCAAACTTTAGACTGTGACTACCAAAGCTTGAAATTTGAAAATATAGAGAGGCAAACATCTAGATTCTATAAATTTTCCATCAAAATATTCTATTTATAGGCAGACAGCAGCTGCAGACCTATGTTTTTTTGGTCATGTTATGCAAAGTCAACATTGATTTATTCTATCAGCAAGCGATGGCCGGGGACAATATAGCCTCTCACTAAAAACAGTAAACAATATCAACGTTACGTAAATTCGAAGTACATAATCGTACTGGCCGCAATCAGATAAATATTGGACTTACGTTTATACATAACAGTGTATCTTTTAACTCTGAAGCGAGGATGCTGAGCTGCTTCTCTTGCGAGGCGAGCTGGGGGATGTCGCCCGCTCGTTTCTCCACGCTGCATAATGGCGCCAAATTTTGAAACTAGAACAGTAAATTGAACTTTAATTTAAAATCCTTCCTCGATTTTTTTAGGGTTTGGACCCAAAGGGTAAAAAAAGGGGACCCTATTACTGAGACTTCGATGTCTGACCGTCTGTCTGTCTGTCTATCTCCAGGCTGTATCTCAAGAACCGCTTATAGCTAGACTTCTGAAATTTTCACAGATTGTGTATTTCTGGTGCCGCTATCGCTATAACAACAAATACTAAAATCAAAATAAAATTAATATGAACAAGAAACGTGATTTTTGGCCTTTTTGGCTCGTACGTAATTCATAATGGCAACATGTAGACACTTGAAATTTTCACAAAATCCTTTATAGTTTATTATAATAATATGTGTATAATTTAATATTTAATAATAAAATTAAAATAAAATAAATAATTAAGGGGGCTCCAATACAATAAACACTATTTTTCCCTACTTCACTCTGTAACGGTACGGAACCCTTCGTGCGCGAGTCCGACTCGCACTTGGCCGATTTTTGAATCCACGGCAGATCACAAGATCCAACGTTGAACAGCCTTGGGACCAAATCAAATAACATTATGGTTACCGCTGCTGATCTTCATACCAGACGGAGTATGTCGAGCAGTCTAATTCCAGTTATAGCCTATAGGTACTCGTAAACTAGGGGTTGTGGGGGGAGGGGCCGAAGTGCCCCATGAAAAACTAACTTCCTATTATATTAATTAATGTAAGTAATATATTGTAAGAGTCAACGATATCTAAATACTGTAAGAGTATCATTTCACTTAGAAACTGCAGAATAGATTTTGTTTCCCGACTTACGAAATGGGGTTTTAGTTGACTTTTGAGTTTTGTTCTCAAACTTACGATTCTCTGGACGTTGCTCAGTTCTGCCTCTGGGTCTGTTGTCTTCTGCTCTATATTTCCTGGCATTGTGAGATTAAAACCAAATCAAAAAAGTACTTATAAGAAACTAAATTGCAAGTAAATAAATAGAAATGCTCGATTCGTTTCCTTTTTTCTGTCATAGGTTGTCAAATATAAATTTAAAGCAGAAAAAGGCGGAAAGAGTGCCGATGATATTTTTTTATTTTTAATATTATGGCAGTAGTGTTTCTACCAGAATCTGATGGCAATTTTTGACAGCAGATTTTCAAAAAACATCCTTGATCGTTAGATTTTTTATATTTCATGTTTTATTCCAACCCGGTATTGCTAGAGTCAATTAGCTATGTCCACATTATGCAATTTTATCTATAATTTTCATCATCTTCTTTTTATTCAACTTTCGTTTGGCATATTCAATAATTGAATGCGTCAAAATCCACCCGCGTTGAAAGAAAAGTGGCAAAGCGAGCGCTGCGATTTCAACGCGCGTCACGGGCATGCCTCACGTTCGCTGTTGACTGCGCTGTAGCGCATGCTCTTGACGAACAGAAAAAGGCACAATGTGGACAAAGCCATTCATTTTCTCACTTTTTGCCATCAGATTCTGATAGACCTATAGCTACCGCGGCGGGACCCGCATTTTTAGCGCTGCTCTTTTTTAAGATAAGAAAAAAAATCATCAATTATTTTTTTAAACAAAAAAACTATATTGATCTAAACTGTTTTTTTCGATACTAATAATTATAAATGCGTTGAATCTACGACCTTATAATATTTTATTTTGAAGCAGGAACTTCTATCCAAGAAACTGTAGTTATTTCTTCTCTACGTAAATTGGAGACCAATCTTCTAGGGCCATGCTTTGCGTTTTTAGCGTGCATTCTGAATTCTGTTTAACAGAGGGTTCTTCTATCCCTTGCATTTCAATTCAAAGAAGCACACAAATAGATACAGCTTCATATAAGAGAACTGCTATATTTTAAAATATATGTTGTTTATCACCATCAATATAATATTTTTAGTACACCATAACACTATAACTAGTCTGTATAACACATTATAATAATATTATTATTTTAATGTGTTATCCAGACGATTGAATTTTATTACAATTTACAACCTTTATTCTATAATAGTTTTTACAAACATTTATTAACATTATTCTGATGTTACACACGGTATGAGTTAATGATAATAAAATACCTGCTATGTAGCCGAGATTTCTATCGTCTTCCCTGGTGTTGCTACAGTTTAGCTCACGTAGCAAAGCTCAAACCTTATATTTTAAATATTAAGTACCTAACCTAATACAAAGTAATTTAATAGATTACAAGAGAGCGGAGCGGCTTTCAAACAACTTCTCTCCAACTTTGTTAAACCAACGATTTCTAGCACGGCCTTTTGATGTTTATTAATATCCACGCTGTTGTCAGTTATTAAGGAGAAACTTGGGTCTTGGAAACTTCAACACTTTTAATTATTAGGTTTGGCACTGGAAAACTTAGAGTTATAACTTATAGGGCCTAAATAGTCGAGACTCGAGAAGCATTCGACAATTATTACGACAGTTGCGTTATATAATTATAAGTCTATGTGCGTTAGAAAAATATTATATAAGATTTGACATAACGTAATGGCCTGTGCAGTGCAGGTATGCCTGTGCAGGTAGACCGGAATGTGTGGGAATAGACCTGTGCAGTTTTTTGGACCTGCGCAGGCGACCGGCGCAAAATCGAAAATCAATTCTTTCCTGTATACATACCATACACAGGTAGACCGTAGCGTGTATGGCTTACAACGCATAATGTAAATGACACGGATTGACCACTTCTACCACAGTTCCACCGAGATATTAGGTATTCTTCAAGGGTCTGGCCATATACACTTAGGTAGGTATCTTCGGCATAATATTATAACTTAAATTCAATAATTATTAGCATCTAGGAACCTAGAATTATTTCTTTATTACTTAATATAATACACAACGTGATAGTGGTTGTTTTCCCGCAGCAGAACGATTTAAGTACCTATAGTAGTACTATCGAACCATGCATGTTATTTTTTGAAAATACAAAATATTTTTTATGACGTACTATGGAAACTTTATGCCGATAGGCGCGAGTTACTATGGACCCGACCGAATTTTTTTTTTGATTTGAACAAAAAAAACTTTACAAATCTATTGTACTACTAAGATAGAATCATTTTACTGCGGGAAAACAACCATTAAAATTTCACACTGTATATTATTATCTATGTTATTATATTGTTATCTTCTTATATACTTATTATAAAATTCTCGTGTCACATTGTTATTTGTTAGTAATTAGCTTACTCCTATTATATGCAATATGCCTATAAATTTTATATGCAATATGCATATTCAGTAGTTCTGAGAATTGGCTATAACTGGTTACATTTTATATTGATAAGTGCATTTGTTGTACAAAACAACGTTTGCCGGGACAGCTAGTAAGTAACTTATAAGAATGACTATCATTATCAAAATGGTTCTCATAATATTATTGTAATTTTAATCTGGAAAACGCTGACTCAAGATTTACATTTGAGGCCAGAGGAAGGTGAATTTTATGAAGATCATCTTTTTATTAAGTCTAAGAGTGTCTACTGTTGTATGCTAATAAACGCGCCAGAGACAGTATAGGGCTTGCACACAGAACCGCGGTGCAGCGCCGTATTTACATCTCTCTTATGCCGCGGCCGCACATGCGTTTATTAGTTTTTGTGTATAAGCTTTTGTGCTTTGACTATGAGGCGATACCATTGGACGATACATGCAGATCATCCTATGGTATCGTTTTAAGCACAAAGCACTACGCAATACGCATATAATATTATGTGCGGCCGCGGCATTAGATTTTCTAATATATTATTATAGTATCACAATATTTTTATTGTACCTACATTGTTTAGAGGACGTATAAAATTAGCTGCGTGCTAAGCTTAAAGCACACTTTTGAGATTTATGAATTTATGAATTTAGTAATAATATAATATGGTACTTATTTTTAATTATTGACTTAACAAAATATGATTTATTGACATTCTTAAACATTATTTGTGGCAAAATCTACGTTCGTGAATATAGTAAAGCCAGCTCAATTAATGATAACGAACGATAAGATAAGAAATCTGCGGTCAGAAGTTGATTTACGGTATCTAAAAAGATAATATCCAAATATCAAACATACAGCACATATTATGTTCATTAAGCTTTTACATAAATCTGATAAGCGATATAAGTTATAACTTATAACCATCGATTTATATGTATATAAGTCTATGCTTATAACATTGAACTATTGTATGAAATGCGTCAAAACGATGTATCGTTTGTGTACAAAACTTAAGGTATCAGACTCTGTTGTAGCTTTATTAGCGATTTAATGATGTAGTGTGAAAACCACCTAAATTATACATTCAAAGCTATGCTACAAAACACACAGCGGGCACCCCGATTTTGGATTAAAATTTAAAACAAACGTGATGTGATAAATATTAATATCTAAATATTTTTTGTGAATTGTGTATTTGTTTTTTGTCATCATATTTGATCTTCTGTTATTGTAATTTCTTTGCCGTCACGTCGCTATTATTGTTGCTTCGTTCATAACGAACACGTGCTATTCAAAACACACATTTCACCATAAACCTATAATGCATAGACGAACAAAGAGTGCGAGAGAGAAGAAAATCCTTTATGGAATTATAACAAGATGAAAAGAGAGAGGCAGTTTAATGTGAACTGTAACCACTTTTATTTGACAGGTCGTCACAAGTCGACACGCGTTTTTGTGCCCTTTCAGTATTTGAAATTTATTGTTTAAATCGTTTGTTATTTTTAACAAATACTATTATATATAGCAATGATAACTTGTTCTGTGAGTGATTGCAGTGTAAATCATAGGAATAATCCTGAAAAATATACATTTCACAGGTAATTAATCTTCATGTCCTAGTTGCTACGATGTGTTTATTTTTGCTATATTCTGTCTTTAGTTCTGTATTTCAAATAAAATAATATCAATCCTCCCTTTTACTTTCATATTTTGCGTAACTAAAGGTACTATTGTTCTTAAATTACACAATTTTTGAAGAAAAATTTTTCATAAAATTTTTTACATATACGCTAGTGCTTGAATCAAATTTATCGATATACTTATCGGTATTTAACAATAACATAAAACCAATCTAAAAATGTAATAGGTGTGTAAGAGTATTATGATATGTATTTAATTTAAGAATAAATAAAATACTAAGTGTGTTGTTTACTTTCAACATTATATTTGCATTTCTAATAATGTAAGGGCTGATTTTTCAGATAGCTTTTACCTGAGTAATAAATAAGTAACTTTATAATGTGTATATTATTTACCCTTATAAGAACCTCATGTCATAACATATCCGACGATTGAAAAATCACCCCAAACGACAATGTGTGTCTTAGATACTTTTCAATCGTCACCTTTTTTTCTGCCAAATAAAATATATGGTACCTAATTTGAAATAGAAAATCTGCCAAAGTTGTATATTATTTATTTCTCATAGAAACTCAGGTAAACTAACTCGAACGCACAGTGTATTTTTTGTCCAAAAAATTGGCCATGCCATTTTTATATAAGATGTGTGAGACTAGAAATAATTTCAAAAGTAAGTTGAAGTGGTGTCAAAATAATAAACTACAAATAAAAATGGATATTTTGGCCAAACATCACTCAAATAAAAATTTTTCTAGCTTTTGGAAACAAACAAAGCGCTTAAACCCTAAGCCATCTGTTCCATCTATTGTGGAAGGTTTAAGTGAACCTGTATTGATAGCAGAAATGTTCAAAGAACATTTCAAAGTAGAGTCACCTACTGGTGCAGCCTGTAATAGCATTGAAAATTGTAATGTAAATTGTGTGCGCAGAAAATCCGTTGTGATTAAGGCAGAGGAGATAAGACAGATTTTAAAGAAGATGACAAAAGGTAAATCGCCGGGGCACGACCATTTAAGTATTGAACACCTTCAATATGCTGGTCCTCACCTGCCTCGAGTTCTAGCTATGTTCTTCTCTCTCTGCTTGAATCATGGATACCTACCTGACAGCCTGCTTGAAACTGTAGTTGTACCGGTAGTCAAAAATAAAACAGGAGATACTGGTAGTAAAGCTAATTATAGACCAATATCCCTGGCAACTACTGTGGCAAAGGTACTGGACAGGCTGCTTGACCAGCACTTGAGGGCCCATGTACATCTTAATGATGCCCAATTTGGTTTTAGGCCAGGTTTGTCTACTGAGGCAGCTATCCTGTGCCTCAAGCATACTGTTCAGTATTATACGACCAGGAACACTCCAGTCTATGCTCTATTCCTCGATCTGTCCAAGGCCTTTGATTTGGTCCAATATGACAAGCTCTGGAAAAAACTCTGTGAAGATACGAATCTGCCATATGCATTTATCTCAATCTTGAAGTATTGGTATGCAAATCAGAGGAATTACGTGAAGTGGGCAGGAGCACATTCTGACATGTTCAGATTGGAATGCGGGGTGAGACAGGGGGGGTAAGCTCGCCAACGCTTTTCAATCTGTACATAAATGGGTTAATTGATGAGCTCAGCAGTGCTGGTGTCGGATGCTCTATTGACGGTACCTTTGTCAACAATATCAGCTACGCAGATGACATGGTCCTGCTGTGCCCATCAATAAGCGCCCTTAAGAAGCTCGTTGGCATCTGTGAGCGTTTCGCTACGGCCCACGGCCTTAGGTATAATACTACCAAAAGTGAGTTGCTGGTATTTAAGGCTGGTAATAAGAGCTATAAAGTACCGCCTGTGACACTGAATGGTACTGCAGTTGCACAGGTTAAAAGCTTTAAATATCTGGGGCACTGGGTCGGTGAAACGCTCAAAGATGACGAGGATATGGAACGGGAGCGCAGGGCTCTGTGTATTAGAGCTAATATGTTGTCCCGTAGGTTTGCCCGATGTTCCAGACGAGTGAAAATAACGCTTTTTAAAGCTTATTGTCATTCTCTGTACACGGCCAGCCTGTGGGTCAATTATAGTCAAACTACGTATAGAGCCGTGCGCACCCAGTATAATAACGCCTTCAGGGCGCTGTTGGGGCTGCCCCGACACTGCAGTGCTTCGGGGATGCTAGCTTCAGCTGAAGTAGATAGCTTCTCAGCTATCATAAGGAAATGTGTAGCATCCCTGATACAGCGGGTTCGGGACAGTGCCAATAGCCTCCTGAGGACAGTAGCGGAGAGACTGGATGTGGACAGTGCTATGATGCAGCACTGGACTCGCATCCATCTAGTCAAGGACACCAATATCACGTATAATAGTTATATTATACGTGATATTGTGCTTGTCCCATAATATATTTAAATTATTTGTAATCATGTATTCTTACTAACATAGTTTTTAAGTAAAATATGTTTACTAACACTATATGGTCCACAGACCGAAATAAAAACGTTTTATGTTTTATTTTTATTTTATTTATTTTATTTATTTATTTATTACTTAATTTTATAGGATTTGTGATTATAAATGCAGGACGAGAGTACCTGACTGCCCAATTCCTATAGAAGAATGCAAATTAGTACTTGAAAAAAAATTCTATGATTTCCAGAAAAAAACATAGAAACAGTTATAGCTCAAAAGTTTGATATTCTTTTAAGAATTTATTAATTGGTCTAAATAGTGTCTTAAAAGCCCTACGATAGCGAAAAACATCCAGGCTTTATTTGTTCAAGATAACGTATTTATGACTGACTTTATAAATTTATGTTTTAATTTTTTTAACGTCATGTCTTTTCATATTTGGATTTGAAACTAAGACTGAAATATTCTTTTTATTGATACTTATAACCCAAAAAAAATGGGATCCAAATGAGGCGGGGCATCGGAGTTATTCAATTTTATATAATTTTGGATAGGGTTGTCACCGCATAGTTCACATAGTTTAATAATATTTGAAATAGGTTTTTATAATATGCTCAAAAAAAACAAAGTTCAAATGAGTAAAAAATGTTGGTACAGAAATATTGACAACCCTAAAACCATAGTTACCAAGAAAACTTTAGAAGCCTTTAACTTCGGTGCCCTTTATTATTTGGATCTAAATTTTTTTACACGAATTCTTGTATATTTAAGTAGCAATTCTGTAAAATCCAAATAATTAGAAATACGTTCATAATAAATTAAAGAAAAAAAAACGTAAATCGTAAGTAAATCTCTAAACACTTATTTAAGAAATATGTAAATCAGGTTAAATTGTGTGTTTTTTTTTTATTATTGTCGATCAGAATAATCAAGAAGACAATTAAGTAAATATTTAAAAAGTTATGGCAGTTTTTAATTTTATTGAAAAAAAATTAAAAGTGTTTTTTTATTGTTCATAATAAGAAATTAACACATGTAAATACTAATAAATTACTTACATAACATTTCTGTTCAAGATTTCCAAAAAAAAAGGCATGGCCAATTTTTGGACAAAAAATACACTGTGGAACGGACTATACTATCGATAGTAAAAGATACATCACTAGCACACGCACACATTGACAGATCGAAAATCGTCACGCATTTTCGGGTTGTCAGGTGGTCTTTACGTCAGTATATTATAAGTCTATGCATTTCACAACATATTTTGACAACTTGACGCTCCCGCTTTGCAGTCGCTTGGTCGCGTAGGTTTGAACCACAGATTTTAGAAGTAAGTTTAAACGAAGCATAAATAATATTGTTAAAAAATCAGCCAAGTGCGAGTTAGACTCGCCCATGAAGGGTACCGCAGCAGCAATAAGGTTTATGTTTATGAAATTAAAAGGTTTTATTTTTACGATTTATTTTTATATTATGTTAATCAAATTTAAATAAAGATTTACCATTTATGACGTATAAAAAAAACTACTTGCTAGATCTCGTTCAGAAAACCAAATTTCGTTGGTAGTTGATAAAGTAATGTACATCATATTATATTTTTGTGGACTTATCATGCCCCTACTTTAGAAGTTAGAGGAGGGGGACACTCATTTTACCATTTTGGAAGAATCACTCTCGCAAACTATTCAGGTTAGAAAAAAAGATATTAAAAAGTAAAAACCTCCAGACATAATAATATGATTTTTGAAGACCTATCCATAGATACCCCACACGTTTAATAGGTTAGAAGATTTTTTTTTTGTTTTAGTTGTACTGTACCTATGGGGACCCCTAAAATTTTTAATAATTTTTCCATTTTTGTATCAAAATCTCAATGCGGTTCATAGACTACATCTACCTTCTTACCAAGTTTCAATAGCACTTAATGGTATTAGTACTTTAATAATAATAATAATAAAGCCTTTTATTCAGATCCTTACAATTAAACTCAGCTAAATATGATAATATAATATTGTATTTAACAGGGTAACAAAAATAAATATGGTTAAACACACCTACGTTGTAACAATATTCTTGCGTGACTTTTATTTACAATTTACCATTATTTGTGATATCTTTACAAGTTTTTAAATCTGTTTAGAAATTTTGCTATTTATAGAATAGAAAGGGATTGCTTAAATATTCTACTACACGTAACACGACTGAGCTGCGCGGCGTTGCCCGCGTGATCTCTAAAATAATAAGTTGGGGAAAGTGAGGTAAAACGATCCTTACTGGTCAAATGATCCCTCCCCTTAAATCAGATTAAACCAGTGCAGTGGCATCTTTCCAAATGCACGGCGAACAGATTGCTTGGCGAAATTTTATTAGTTTTTTTTAAAGTGTCGCTCTGATCTAAATTAAGCCTGCTTTTGGACTTTCATAACTTTTTAAGAATTCGTGTTTATTTAAATGTTATTTTGTTATAGGGTATTAATAGCAGTTACCTAATATTTAAACAGTTTTAGATCACCCCACGTGGTATTTGAAGGTTGTGTTTTGATCGTATAAAGTGATCCCTGAATAAAAAGTAGAAATTGACGAATATTTTTTTATGAAATTGTTATTTTATTTTAATTCTAATAAATAAATAAAAATAAAAATAAAAAAATAAAAAAGCCTTTTACTTCCTCAAGATATGCTAGTTTAACAATAATTAAGTACGTTAACAACATTTTTCTTTTTGACTCTACTTAATTTAATTCTAATAATAAAGAATAATTTATACAAAATCAAAGATATTGATTTCAGAAGTCCCAATTACTATCGTATTTTGCCTTGAGACAGTCCGGTAAATCGACAGACAGCAAGGTCTTAATAAATTGGCTCTCCTTTTTATCCTTTGGCTATCGAAACCTAACTTTCTAATAAACTAAAAGAAACGTGTTTCTTGCTTATATGCTTAAGACCAGGCTGCCAAAAATATCAAAGCACGCTAGCTCCGCCTATACACCCCGCTATCCTCCAATCGTGATATTATAATGATTCCATGAATCGTGCCCGGTGCCCGCATGAATTGTACTTTGCGCTGCAGCTAATAGTGAACAATATCGCGTAACAATGGTTCCCGCATTATAGCATAAAATTAAAGGTCGTAAGTCCCAAAAATGTTTTTGATGATTACTTAAAAATTAAATGCAATACTAATATTTCCTTTAGCCATTATTTTATAAACTCCTTTAGCCAGTATATTATAAAGTAAGACTGTAGTAGTGCAAGTTATTTAATGATAGTAACTCAATAAGTGTAACAGATATTTGTTGAAAAGCCCAGAAATATTCATAATTTCGAAAAATATAACTATCGATTATGGAGTCAAAATAAGTGAATCGTGTTTTCCGTTAGGCTAATATTAGATAAATATACAATGATTAAATAAATCTCAATTTCATTTAAGTTAATCGTCTTCCGGGATCGTAATACTTATAAGAAAACACAGCAAAATTCGGCAGCCCGCTCTTAAATTGATTATCAATAATAAATATTATCTCTGAGATTATTTTACCCCAACTCAAGGGATCATTTTATACCTATGTATAAAATGATCTTTTAGTTAAACTTTTACAAAAACCTCTAGTACAAAAAAGTACGTACCTACATAATAATATGATACAAAATAAGTATGCTATCACGATTCACGAAGTTTGGTAAATTCACTACATCCAGCCATAAAAATCTTGTGATTTTAGCCATACTTAAGATTTTTCCCTTAAGGGGATCATTTTACCTTACCTTCCCCTACTTTCAATTTAAGGCCGGTATAAATAATAATACCCTCCTACTACCCCCAAACCTAATATATATTTTATTGCAAAAAGCAGTAATTCTAAATACTTGCCGCATTGTAAGAAAGTGTTACAGGCTGATGATGAAGCTACTACTCTACATACATTCCAATCAAATCCACATAGACACACATCATACAATAAGTTAGAAACCAATCATACCAATCGTCATTCTTTTGAGACTCCTTCCACACATACCAATAGTTAAATCATTAATTACTTACCTGGTGTGTACTTGGCTTCGGCTCGTACATATTATTAGTTTACCGGTGAAAACCGAGAAAATCTAAATAACATAAAAAAATAATAATAACAAAACACTTTATTGCTCACAATTACAAAAAAGTCACATAAAACACAAGCTCAAATTAATACAGTTATTTTAATATATTGTGGGCAAAGGCGATCTTATCGCTAAAAGCGATTTCTTCCAGACAACCTTTGTGTTAACTGGAGAACTACGTAAGCAGTTGGCTGTCAAAATTTGGACCAATCACAGAGCCGAACCGCGTCTTGAGACCGGGTCGTTTATACGGGCCTTAATTTCTCAACTCAATTCTCTCATACTTCATAGCAGTGCTGCAGTCTGCACATCGAAATCCATTAGAAGACAATTTTTTGCTCAGAACTAGTCTAACTACTCGACTACCCGGCTTCTGACTTCTGAGTTTTAGGTTTTTTGACAGAAGTTTAATCTATTCAACAGAGTTGCTGATTGGTTTATTAAAATTTCCCCATCAGAAGCACTAGACGAAAATATTATATCCTCAACAGTCAAAAGTCTCAGAAACCAGACAAGAGTCAATACTCTATTTGAACACAAAATATGTAATATTATTATAGAATGAAACAAAACTACTTATTTCGTTTTATTTTATGGCGTATTCAATAATTCCTTTTTATAATACAATACATTATTTTCCTTGTGAGAAAAATCGTAATATTAACTTACTGAGATGACAAGGATAAAAATATTTTATCCTCCTCATTCCTCAATTTCAATTTTGACAGCCAACGCCGGGGATTTCTGTCAAATCTGACGTTACTTTCACAATATTCCCAGGAATTCTGATTTCTGAATAATAAAAGCTGCCACTTAAGGGCCCGGGTTACCCTCGAAATTTTCATACATTCTTAATACCAAAATCATTTTCTCATACGAAAATATTTAACATGTTTGAGTTATTTTTCAGCTTAAGATAGTAATTACCTAGGGTCCTGAACAAATTTTTTTTACAAAATATTTAAATACTAAAAAAAAAATTTTGTGTTTAAATATTTTTTAGTAAATTTACTACTAAATATTTAAACACCAAAAAATAGACAAAAACATTAAAAAATATATAAATAAATAGTAAATTTACTACAAAATATTTAAATAATAAAAAATATTTTTTAAAGTTTAAATATTTTGTAGTAAATTTACTATTTATTTATATATTTTTTAGTGTTTTTGTCTATTTTTTGGTGTTTAAATATTTAGTAGTAAATTTACTAAAAAATATTTAAACACAAAATTTTTTTTTTAGTATTTAAATATTTTGTAAAAAAAATTTGTTCAGGACCCTAGGTAATTACTATCTTAAGCTGAAAAATAACTCAAACATGTTAAATATTTTCGTATGAGAAAATGATTTTGGTATTAAGAATGTATGAAAATTTCGAGGGTAACCCGGGCCCTTAACTAATGAAGGAGTCGCCACTCACCAGTTTAATATTTTATTGAGTCGCAAAAACAATTACTTACCTATTTTAAAAGGGGTCCGAATTGTGTACATACTTAGTTACTTACCTAATACCGATGTTAAGTATATCATAATAATTATGTATAATTAAGTTTTCGCCAACTTCTATAATATTGTGGGATATAAGCGTGGAGGCCCAAAGGAAGATCTTCCGACCGAGCGAGGTGGTATGCTCGGTCAGGCCGGAGCCCACGTGATACATTTCAGCTGTCGTATATATGACGCGCTCAGAAAACTTCGATAGCGCGATGCAGGAATGTTAGGCGAATGTGGGTACCGCCACATCATTCCCCCCCGAAGACCGGAGGTTGAATCTTGAAGTCTTGTCGCTTGAGTCGCCAGTGCCAGTGAGTTCCAGTGAGTCGGAACTGTTGCAGTGAGTACCAGTGAGTCGGAACTGTAAGCTGCTGCACGGGATCCAGTGAGTCGGATAGCTGCCGTGCGGGGCCGATGCTACGTGCTGACCAGGAGAGATGTGCTCTGCTTTGCTGACCGGTCGGTGTAGTGAGAAAGCCCGATGATGCCGATGTGGAGTCGCCCAGGCCGCGGTACATTGCGGCTAGTGGACGATGTAACCGATGAGGCAGTGCTGGCTGGCGCGGTGCGGAGGGGCGGGGAGTGATGATGATGAAGGAGGCGTGTTCTGTCAAGGGTCACCAAATGTATCAGACATTTTAAACGGTCTTACCACAAAAAACTAAGCATCTGTTGAACAGTTGTTTTGAGTTTTGTGAATTTTTGTACTGAATTTTTCTCTAATCAACTGTTCAACGGGTGTTTAAATCTTTTGTGGTAAGACCCTAAATCTTTTTACTTAGGTACTCGGAAAAAGCTAGCCTCCCATCTTGCCGGACAATAAACTAGATAGACTAGAAAAGATAACTACACTTAATTCTTCTAGTTGATTCTGCCTTTAATTAAAGAAATTAATATACCAGTTATGAGTTACCGAACTTCATTATAAAGATAGCACATAATGATGAGATAATTAAAAATAATGATTGTTTTAATTAGAGGGTTCAGGTATTGATGATAATGACAAGATGGCCGCCGATTGTCTCGGGTCAATTAGTCAGGCGATCGATAAATATGTCAATACTATAATTTATAATGTAGGTATAGTGCTGAGTGCATCGCATGACCAATGGGCAATGATTGATACTGGGTTTGTTCGTTGCATAACTCTCTAGGACAGTAATTGCACCCAGTACCCACCCTTTTCAAGGTCCGCTCAGTGGCGACTGGTACGGAATACTATTATAATATATTCTGTGCTACTGGCTAGCAAAATGCCACGGGCCCCCGATGACCGATCCAAGAGGGCCCCGATTCAAGGGGCCGCAAGCTTGGATGATAATAAATAATGGTCGCTTTGGAGTTTTGGGTACCTATCATAATATTATGAATCATAATATGATTAATTTTTTAAAAATCGCGAAATGGTCATGTCAAATCATGTCTAGTAATTCGTACAAAGACTGTTTAAATTATTAGGCGTCTCCCAGACAGACGCGGGCAGCGGTGGCGGTCGCGGCGGCGGTCAGTTGCTTGTACTGCCACCGCCACCGCGTGTGTCTGTGTCGTTCCTAGAACTTTCAACTTTCAAGTCATCCAACTGTCATCAATTCAGAAAATGTTCTGAATTGATTTGAGAGGAATTGCAAAATGTGTCCAATGACCATTTTAGCCCGGCAGATCACGATTATCATTCACTTGATATTTAAAACCGTGTTAAAATACCAACTAAAATATAAAGAATAATGATCGGCATCTTCCTGAGAATCATCTCTCTGACGGTACATCGATGGAAATTGTATTTGTATTTGTTTTATTCGTAAATTTTTTGTTGCATTAGTGCTCGTTGCTTACGTAAATTTTTAATTACTTATAACTTATAAGTCACAAAATTTAATTCTCGTAAGAGGTAAAGAACTATCTAAAGTTTAACACTAAAAACAATCTAAAATAAGTATTTATAGAAACTGAAAGTATAAAACTATAAAAAGAAAAACTTCCCTTGGCAGAGTGACGTAGCTAGCAAGCTTACAGAATTAAGCCACATTGGATAGCAATCGCTATCCGCTGTGCTATAGGTAGCTTCTGGCTCTGAGTTGGTTGGCTTCAATAAGCTTCTTAGATACCTATTATCTGTCTAAAAATGTCTGTGCCCCCGAACCCCGTGCGCCTAGGTTTTCCACCTCAAACGGTTCAAATATGAGGTGAGGTTCTCGTCAGTGATTTTGTAATCTTTTTATAATAAAGAATCTTTAAACCTAACCTAAAAGACAAAGACCGCTTGTTATCTCGGCAAAATGTACAGTTGGCACTATGCGCGCACGAGGCCGCGGGCAACATTCAGAAACTTATATTGATAAACCATTATCTATGTACTGCACACAATGCATGTCACGTTGACATCTGGTTTAGTGCACTTACAACGTAGACGCTTTGTTTTAGTTCAACATCGTCCGGCCGCACTTAGGACTTAGGAGACATTTAATCATTATTTAACTTTAATATAATCAAGAACACGATGAAAATATAATATGGAGCTTACTTCACCATTAAGTTATTGTTAAGTGATTAATTTTTATTAAAAAAAACCGGGTCGGGCCACGCGCATTTAGGGTTCCGTAGTACCGCTAGTTTTTGAACATTTTTGTATGGTCAATGAATGTACATTTATAACCTGTTTTACACTAATAACAACATCATCTCAGTTACGTTCAAAGGAATTTGAACGAAAAGTTCCTTTATACTTCACCAAATACATTTTTTTAGTTGATCGACTATTACCCAATAACTTAATATGAAGTCTTCTTATGCGTGATAGTTTTCCTTTTAAGTTCAGCATAATATTTCCTACTCCCGTGAATTTTTTCTGGACTCTAACGATTTTTTCCACTTTAAAACTTAATATTTCACAAATGGATCCCTAAATCGGAAAATGATCTATGAATATTGAATACTTACTCATAATATTATTAAAAAAAAAAAAAACTATCCAACGATACCCCACACGATGGGGTGGACGCGAAAAAAAAATTCAACCCCGCTTGGTGTGTAGGGGAGGTACCATATATTTTTTTTAATATTTTATGTACTTCCATTTTGTCGGCATTATTAATATATGTATTCATGGCAAATTACAGCTTTGTAGGTCCTATAGTCACTGAGCAAAACCGCGGACAGACAGACAGACAGACAGACAGACAGACAGACAGACAGACAGACAGACGAACAGATGGACAGACGGACGGACAGACCGAGGGTTCCTTGTTGAGGGTTCCGGAACCCTGAAAAGAACGCCAAAAGGCAATCCCCCAACGCAAAAAAAGTAATAATATAATATTATTTACTAGCTGTGTCCACAAGTCACGACTTTCGCGTTGAATAGTTATTATGGTCATCATATTTATTTTGGCCAACAACTTTCTCAGCCTTATAAATTACTAGATGATGCCCGCAACTCCGTTGTGCCAAAATTAGTTTATCGCGCGGGAACCGTACATTTTTCCGGGATAAAAGGTATCCTATGTCCTTTCCCGGGAGTCAAGATATCCCCATGCCAAATTTCAGCAAAATCAGTTCAGCGGTTTGGGCGTGAAGAGGTAACAGACAGACAGACAGACACACTTTCGCATATAAGCGTTACCCCCGACTACGTTATGGATAGTTGTTACCCACGACTTCGTACGCGTCGTTTTTAGCCTTCCTCGATAAATGGGCTATCTAACACTGGAATAATTTTTCAAATAGGACCAGTATTTCCTGAGATTAGCGCGTTCAAACAGAAAAACAAACTCTTATTAGGTACTCTTGTTATTAGTATTATTTTATTTTATTTTTTTACTTCCGCTTTATAACACTAGCTAATAAAAAACAATATTTCTTGCACTTTTTCCACTATATTATATAGAAATTATTATAAAGTTTAAAATTGCAGGCGCAAAGGCTCGGCTGGTGCTTTCATGTCACACACTTTGCGCCTGCAATTTTAAAGTTTTTTGATCGTCGTTATTTTATACATCAATTAAATCGAATCAAATATAGGAAACGCCCTAGATATAATATTCTTTGTCTTTAATTCAGTACAAAAACAACAATGTAAGTTTGGTCGGTTATATTATACACAATATATCATACACAAGAAATATGAGCTATTGTCAGGTTTAAGTATAAAGTACCTACTATATTATACGTATTGTTTAGTTTAGGATCGCACACAGTTTCTTAAAGATGCTCCCTCACCGGGAGCATTCGTTTGTAAGACAAAAGAGGGGGTCAGATTTTGTATCAAACTTTTTTATTTAACACGGAAACTACTGATCCGATTTGCATACAGTTTCCGCAGATATATTTGTCTTCTTCCAATCTATACATCTGGTGTATAAACATTTCCCACCCACCCCTCTAAGAGGACCAAAGAGGGGGTCAGATTTTGTATGATTTTTTTTTCTTTTGAGTTACTTCTATAACTGTGTTTTCCAATTTAACATCAGGTGTACAAAAATTTTCCCCTACCCTTTTAAAGGGACAAAAAAGGGGGTAAGATTTTGTATCAACTGATGAAGTAGAAATACTTTAAATGGCAAAACAACGTTTGCCGGGACAGCTAGTTTATAATAATAAGGATACATTTCCTGCTCTATTTAAAAATATTTCAAAACTCAAGAATACTAGTAAGTATTCGAGTTAAACAATAGAATTTCCTAATTATATAATAATTAGAGTAGGGTTAGCCGCAGTCCGCCACAGGCGGGGCGGAGTCCCCAACTCCCCACTCCCCTCAGGACCTTCGAGCGCTTCCTACTTGATTTCAGTCGATTAACAAGTTGTTACTCGTGTTAGAGTTGTTTTCGAGCATATTATACAACATAGCAATATTTTTATCCACCCTCAAACATTGAGTGATCTACAGGGTCTTGATTCGCATAATATATTATCTCCAATTTTGTTTCGGTTGCAGATTGTCTCATTAGTCATTTGTATTGACTCATCTCCGACAGCTTGAGATCGAATCACACACAATCTGTCTGTATCCCATAAATAATCGGCCAAGTGCGAGTCAGACTCGCGCACGAAGGGTTCCGTACCGGTATAGAGCGAAAGTAGACAAAAAATTGTGTTTTTTTAAATATTTACTTTATTATAATTTTTATTTTATTATTATTTTATTTACTTTATTTTACTTTATTTAAATTTCTTAAATATTTACTTTATTTTAATTTTATTAGTAATTATTAAAGTACAATTATAAAATTAAGGATTTTGTGAAATTTCAAGTGCGTACCTGTTACCATTATTGATTACGAGCAAAAAAGGCCAAAAAATTACGTTTCTTGTATGGGAGCTCCCCTTAAAAATAAACTTTATTTTATTTTTAGTATTTGTTGTTATAGCGGCAACAGATATACACAATCTGTGAAAATTTCAGAAGTCTAGCTATAGCGGTTCTTGAGATACAGCCTGGAGACATACAGACAGACGGACAGACGGACAGACATCGAAGTCTTAGTAATAGGGTCCCGTTTTTACCCTACGGAACCCTAAAAAGAGACTAGGTACTTTTAAAAACTAAATTCAGACAGTTGTTTCATAAAAAGTTTTTATGTAACAGATCTTTAATAAGGATAGTTCTGTAAAAGAGTTGCTCATGTTTATTAATTTTCATTCATTAAGCAAAGTCAAAGTATTGAAACGTTCAACCTGTATCATGACCCTGAAATACTGAAACAAGACTGAAACCTGCATTCCAATTACCAATACAAACATGGTCTGCACCCAATCTGAGTTCCACTAGAGTCGGTATTAGATTGCACTTGTGCATCAGCAATAAACAAATGTCGACGGTTCATTGACCGCGTGGCATCTGCATTTTGTGTATAAACTATAAGTAGGTAGGTACATGCTATGTTTTCATAATTAACGCCGTCACGACTTAGCTATAATATATATTAATATTAGAGATGCGCCGAATATTCGTTTCGTATTCGGTATTCGGCGTATTCGGCATGTTTTTCACTATTCGTATTCGGCCGAATTATTCGGCTCAGTTACCGAATATATTCGGTTTTATTTTTTTCAAAATATTAAAAACTAGACCCGCCCCGGCTTCGCTCGTGGGACATACATAGCCTATGTCACTCAGGGCTCAGCTCCTAAGTATCATGTAACACAACATTAGGCACTAGGCAGCAAAATTAAAGTCCAATAATATTGATGAATATTACACATTACATTTTAATATTTACAATATTGCTATTTAAGGCGGCTGAGAAGCCGCCCTGGTCTTCCGGTGTCTGTGGATGGTACGAGTGACCAGAAAGAGATAGCTGACAGGTAAACGTTAGGGCTTCTGATGTAGTGAGGGCAATCAAATCAATATCCAAGGGAAAATCCCCCGGACACGATGGATTAAGCATTGAACACCTACAATATGCTGGCCCTCATATATCGCGAGTTTTGGCCTTGCTGTATAATCTCTGTATATCGCATTCTTACTTGCCTCACGATATGATGAAAACTGTTGTGGTCCCAGTAACGAAAAATAAAACGAAAAGCCTATCAGATATTTCTAATTACAGGCCCATCTCGCTAGCAACTATCATTGCAAAAGTAAGTATTTGACAGCATTCTTAATACACATTTAAACAGATATATTAGATGTCATGATGCGCAGTTCGGCTTTTGTTCTGGCCTTCCCACCGAGTCCGCAATATTGTGTCTTAAGAGTGCTGTCAAGTATTATAATACAAGAAAAACGCCCGTCTACGCCTGCTTCCTCGACCTTTCGAAGGCTTTTGACCTCGTGTCATATGACATTCTTTGGAAGAAGATGAGGAAGTCGAATATACCTCATGAATTGGTTAATACTTTTAAATATTGGTATGATAATCAAATAAATATTGTTAGATGGGCTGGTGCGGTGTCAGATCCCTACAAGCTGGAATGTGGCATGAGACAGGGGGGGTTAAGCTCACCTGTCTTATTTAACCTTTATATAAATGGACTGATTGAGGAGCTCAGCATGAAGCATATCGGTTGTTATATAGATGGAGTATGTTTCAATAACATAAACTATGCGATGCGGATGACATGGTCTTGCTGAGTGCCTCGGTCTGTGGTCTCAAAAAGCTACTTGACATTTGTGAGCGTTACGCAGCGGAGCATGGGCTGATATACAATAGTAAAAAGAGTCAGTACATGGTCTTTCACGGTGGTACCAGAAAGGTGGATACAGTGCCGACTCTTTTACTCAATGGTGTTCCTTTAGCTAGAGTCGAGGAGTTCAAATACCTAGGACACATTGTGACGTCCACTTTGAAAGACGATACTGATATCGAAAGGGAGCGAAGGGCACTGTCGGTTAGGGCGAATATGGTTGTTAGGAGGTTTGCGAGATGCTCGTTAGAGGTAAAAATGACGTTGTTTAGAGCTTTTTGTACATCCTTCTACACTTGCAGCCTCTGGGCAGCATATACGCAAAGGGCCTACAGTGCCCTTCGCGTCCAATATAATAACGCGTTCAGGATGCTGGTGGGGCTCCCCCGCTGGTGCAGCGCTTCGGCGATGTTCGCGTGCGCACGAGTGGACTGTTTCTTTGCCACAATGCGCAGGCGAACATCGTCGCTGGTGCAGCGCATGCGGGGGAGCTCCAACGGCATGCTGGCCGCGCTCTGTGAACGCCCTGATAACCTGTATATCAGTCACTGCTGTCATATGCATGCAGAATACAGGCTAAAATAATAACTGTTATATTATGTAAGTAATGTGTGTTTTTCTTTAAACAACAAATTCATAAAACAAAATAAAAAACAGAAAAAAGACAATAATGTTTTAAATAAACAAAGCATTTAGAGATAAATTGGTAGGTAGTGCAATGCTCAAACCGTCGAAAAGGAATCCACTCAGACTTTTATTAATGTAATTTGATCTGTACCTATTTATATTATGAGTCTTGGATACTTGCAATAAATGATTATTATTATTATTATAAAACATCGCGATGAAAAACTAATAAAGAAATTAATATTATGCATAAGAGGTTTGAGCTCTCCATTGTGGGTGTCGCAAACGCCACACACAATAGATTTTCAATTGTTATGCGGCAGCCGCCTGCCGCTGGAGGATTGATGGGTTTTAAGCAGTATTCTGACTTTAATAAATCTTTTTAACATTGGTTTTAATATATTTCTGTTATTATTAAATAATACATGAAATCTTTTATTTATTGTTGCACAGTTCATTATATTGGAGATTATGCATAAAATCATTAGTCATTTAAAGAAAATGTTTTACTACTTAAAATAAACCTTGCTTCTTATGTATTTTAGTATTAAAGGTATGTATTCCATTTAATTCTACTTACATGAAGACAAATAACAATAACTTAATAGTTAATAGTAATCTACATGCAAATGAAACAAATAACACTGTTTTACTGCTTTATTTTTCACTTCATTAATGTTGTAATAGAAATTTGAACCTTAGCTTATTGCTTTTTCACATAAAAAAGAAACATTTTTAGTCTATGACCACAGACAAGTCAATTTCCATATCCGGACTCCATATTGTCTTGAGACTTCCATTTGTAAAAATCTCTCGAAATGAACTGCGCTCTGTTATATTTACAAAACTTAGTTTTATTTAAAACTACAATAAAGATCACAACCTCTGCAAGTTCTTTGCGGTCTGCCACTCACTAAAACCTGGTTCTCACTTTTTCTGAGACACACACACATCCTGAAATGGCTAAAGTGTGGTTCTAAACTTGTTGAAGCACTTGGAAATCGTCGTTACTGGCAGGCGATGGTTGTTGCAAATGTTTCGCAACACTGCACAGATGTTAATCATTGTTTTTCTTGTCAATGTGTTAAACTCCTCACAGACAGTCAGACAGTTCCAGTGCCTGGGCTCGGTTGCGATTGCGAGGTCTTATTTAACTGTATTTCTGGCTTTCTTCTTCAGGAATGGCTTCTAATACGAGCACTGTGTGCACCAATGTTATAAAAATACGTTTTATAGTTTAAAATTTTACGTAAAACACCACTAACCACTCAGCGACAAACAAGCAATCGGAAAAAATCACTTTTGTTGTGATCACTGATCGCTATAATTTAACAGTTCAAATTGCTCGCCGATTGCCATCGCATTGCTGTCAAAAGCTTAGGTGATACGAAATAAATGCAACAGTATAGCAAATAGTGATAGCAAAAATATAAATTTCTTCAAAACCCGTGGATGAATATGACACAAAACTTTAACAGTAACAGACATCAATAAAATAAACCATATTACATTATTTACACCATTTTTACAAACTCTAATATTTTTTCGACGCAATTAGGCGACGTTTCTAATATTTGCTAAATTACTGGGAAACTCGTGGATGAATCTGACACAAAACGTGTCTGCATATATTTTGTTACTGCCCGAGAGTTTAAAATTTAGCTTTTGTGATATTGCTAATATCACAAAAGCTAAATTTTAAACTTTAATATTTTTTTCGGCCTATAGCGACCAAAAAACAAAATACCTAAATATCTCTGGAAGCTGTCGACCAAAATGACACAAAATCATTTTTTAGGTTTACCTAGTGGTCCCAAACCTATACGCAAAAAATCAGAAACTTTAGAATTTTGAAACCAAAAAACCTAGAGCTATCGGTCTAAGTATGGAGATTTAGCGATTTAAATGTAATTATAGTTCCTTGATTATTCAGCAGAGGGAGTACTGTCGCTCGTTGCTATCGTATTTTTTTGGCTGGTATGTGATACGAAACTGCGATTTTGGAGCAATTATTGCGCAATAATTGCGATTGCATTGCGCTCGCGAGAGAAGGCTCGCTCCGAGCTAGCCAGCAGCGGCACGTAGAGTACACGATAGAACCTGTTTACGCGGCAAAATAAAATAATGGTAAACCGAATAATTCGGCCGAATATTCGGCTCGGTAAAGGCCGAATATTCGGTATTCGGTTATTCGGCCAAATCACTATTCGGCGCATCACTAATTAATATGTTTATAGCTAGGCATATTACTATATTATTTTCTATGTAACAATTTTCGCGTGACCACACACTCAGCTATAATATATATTTCTGGTCTCAGTGTGTTTAGTACGGTATATTAATATATAATATAATATTATAGCTAATTCTGTGACGGGCTTTAAATACAGTGTGGTACGGTCGCCGGAATTTTTGGACCTTACTGCCACAGAGAAAGGTGTTTTTTTTTTGTTTGCTCTAATTTGTTAATTTAAATTAAAATTAAAAAATTAATGCAGAAGTTTCACTTTCAGAGAACATAATATTTTATTTTATTAATTATATTTTATTTTATTAATTATTATAACGTCATAATATTATGTAAGTACAGTTTATTATTACATACTGTACTAATTTTCAAAAATAAGTACAGAAGCCGCAAACATAATAATGTAAAACCAAGGGCCCTCCCCTTGGGCCTTGACTCAAAACCAGTATGACTCCATGCAGATCTCCTCCTCATCACCGACCATTTTTTTCGTGATTGTATGGGCAAGCGCCCCAGGATCATGCCCATTACCCATACAAAAAAAACTCTATCAGCGCTGCTTTCTTTCACAGTTAACTCTATGTATAAGTTAGGTTAGGTACTACTAATATATATTCTGTGGTTTAAGGAACACATACACATTACACATCCTAAGGTATTATCCCTGTTCTGAGGTATTATCACTTTGTTTTGTTACCTGTAGACACAGTATGGATATTTCTAATTTCATAATTGGAGTAAGTCTTGGCAACGAAACCATTGTCAGCCACGAAGCCAGTGAAAACGAACCATTAACTTTATTGCTCTCTTTGTTACTTTTGTCAGATTTCGCTGGTTCATTTCCTTGAAAGGTATCTAGGCTTAAGAAAATAATGAAATCAAATCCTTGTAATATTCTATAGCGTCTCCGTAATTGCGTACAGCGTAAAGCTGAAACACGTTTAGGGTGAAGCCAAACGAGCGTAATGTTGTGGGTTGTGAGTCGCAGAATTTCGGTCGCGTAAACTTATTTCATACAAACCATGACTCACAAAATTACGCTCGTGTGAATCAAACAGGATTTTTGTATGAAACTGAATGCAGCAGAATTTCGAGATTTTACGAGAACTAATACGTAAGCGACACGTACACATCCTAAAGTATAATATCACTTAGGTAGTTTTGTTATACCTTGAAAACGGACCTTTAGCTATAATATCTAGGCACTTACAATTCCACATAAATACGACTCACGATCTAATTTCGTGGAGTGGATTCATATGATGTACCTCATAAACGTGTTACAATGTTACAACATATCATAATATACCTGTAGTATAGTGTAGTGTAGCCCCCACACCATAAACTTGGCAATTGCATTAAACTTCGTAGTCTGTTTTTGTAGACCGTATTACTATGCAGCTATTTCCAAACGATATTCTACCTTGTTATGGTGAAATAAAGTCTAAATCAATTTGTGGTATGATTACATACGACGTTACTCGTCTGAGTGATATTGGATGCGTTTGTTCTAGGGCTATGCCTTATCTGTTTTTACTTTGTTGCACTATTATCATTACATGTTTCTTCTATTGACTCAGAGCTCATGAGGGTTTCATATTACAAGTAATGTAAAATTGGCTATTTACTAGTGGTTACAAGTAATTCAAAGATTGATATAAATAGGGATCCTAATTCCTAAACTATAATTAATGTACTTATTGTACACGAAAAATGTCGGATCTGCTGGCTGCCACTGGGACCACACCGCCCTAAACATTAAAATAATAATAAAAAAGGTACATTTTTCCGGGATAAAAAGTATCCTCTGTCCTTTCCCGGTACTCTTATCTTCATACACACAGCCGAATCGGTTCAGCGGTTATGGCGTGAAGAGGTAACAGACAGATAGACTTTAAACACTTTCGCATTTTTAATATTAGTATGGAAATATGAAAAATGCACATGCAGCAGCCCTATGCATTACACCACTATACTAGGTATGTAATGGCGATGGCGGATGGACTCCCGTTACACGTGCCCCCACCCTCACACCCGGAGCTGGGGGGTTTTAAACCCCCACCACGGGACCTGGCTGGAGGTTTTTTACCCACCTTTCGATCGCGACTTTGTCCGCGCAGATTAAAAGTCTTGTCGAAAGTTACAGTGTAAATGCTGATTCCGGATAGTGAGCATCCGTAAAATTGAAATGAGCATTGAATTTATACAAGTTTGTTCTGGATTAAATACTTACCTGCCTCCTTGCTAATAAAAAATCATAAAGTTAATATACCTAGCGGAATAGAGCAAAAAACTCGAGCTGTCAAACGTAACCGAAATTGGTTTTCATCTGTGTGAAAAATATGTGTACGTATGTATACACTTACACAAGCATGATTGGATGAATTCTATGAGATTAAATTGTCAACGGTAAGCCCGCGGGCTGATGGTTGTCAAAAAAAGAGTGATGCTGTCATGTATCACACGTCTCTTTTTACCACGCAGTGTTACTGATAGTGACATCTCGCTTGCTCAGGCCTTTGTTTCTCTATTCCGCTAGGTATATTAACTTTATGTAAAAAATATATGCTGTCTTGTTTTCTCATATTATGACGTTTTCAATGGGCCAGACAAAGACAAGAAACAAGCCTTAAAATATGGTATTGGGCATTGGCTGTGTTAATATTTTCATTAGTAGATAGACTCAGATAGAGTAATGTAGGTCTAGAATGGTTACAGTTTAGTCATGTTTTGTATGTTCTTCTTCTTCTTTTAACGAAATTGCCATGCTATGTCCAAATTATTTGAAATTTTCAGATAATTTTTGTACTGAATTAAAGGCAAAGTATATATCTAGGGCGGTTGCTTCATTTGACTCGATTTAATTGATGTATAAAATAACGAAGATCAAAAAATGAAAAAAACTTGCAGGCGCAAAGTGTGTGACTGAAAGCATCAGCCGAGCCTTTGCGCCTGCAATTTTAAAGTTTTTTGATCGTCGTTATTTTATACATCAATTAAATCGAGTCAAATGAAGCAACCGCCCTAGATATATACTTTGCCTTTAATTCAGTACAAAAATTATCTGAAAATTTCAAATAATTTGGACATAGCATAGCAATTTCGTTAAAAAGGTAACTTTGGGATTTTTTTCTATCGAGTGAAGTTCATGATATTGTGTAATGGAATATGAAGTCCAATGTGTTAGATCCTTAACTAACACATTTTTTTTTTCTGAATTTAAATTACTATATTTTTATGTCTCCTGTGACCTGTCCCGTCTAAATCTTGAAAATCGTCCGTTTCTTGTACTACCTCCCCTTAAGTTATCTGCATACCCATTAAATCGGTTCAACGGTTTGTGCGTGAAGAGATAACAGACAGACAGACGCACTTTCGCATGTATGATATCATGATGGATGACACGTGATCGTGAGATGTGGAGTCGTGCCGATCGTACGATCTTGGAAACAATATACATGAGATGACGTGTTTTTGACAAAACATCAGAGAAATTGTTTCTATGGCGGATAAGTTGCACCAACCTACCCATAACAAAATGTCAAATGAACTGTCAAATCCATAGTAAAAGTCCAATAAGAGAGAGTTGCATCAACTTACTTTAACTATGACTTTAACCATAACAAAATGTGAAATGAACTGTCAAACCCTAGTGAAAGTCGCCATAATTGACGATAACCTTAACCTTAACTTTAACTACGCTTCTGGTGCAATAATTCACCCTAAGGACGCCATATTTGACGATAACCTTAACTTTAACTTTAACTACGCCTCTGGTGCAATCCACCCTAAGTGTCTAAACACACTACGCCGAAGTTACGCGGCGTAAATTCCGCATGATTACGTCCACAATGTCAAACGCATACAATATACGGATGGAATAGTGTGTCATCGGTAATTTAAAAATTAAAATACATTGCGGGCGTAATCATGCGGAATTTATGCCGCGTAACTTCGGCGTAGTGTGTTTAGACACTTATGCCGCTGGTTTTACGTTAATTGGCCGTTTTACGTGCAAGTATTAGATGACGCCCGCAACTCCGTTGCGCCAAAATTCGTTATTCGCGTGAGGGCTTGTACAATGTACATTTTACCGGGATAAAGAGTATCCTAATTCCTATGTCCTTTCCCGGGACTCAAAGTATCTCCATACCTTCAGCAAAATCGGTTAGGGTGTGAAAAGGGTAATATAATATAAAGAGTAATACAGACAGACAGACACACTTTCGCATTTATAATATTAGTATGGATGTCCTCTGTTGATATAACCCGTTCAAATTCCGTCGCCAATCTGCATCAATTTCTCTGAGCTACCAGCCCTGTGTTTACAACTCACAGTCAACATTGCACTCGTGACGCCGCGCCGCCCCCGCCGCCGCCCGCCCCACCCTGCTCCCGCCCTCGCTCTAACATTGTAAATAAAATATTTATAGCTATATACCTACTGCATTATCTGTTGTTATTGGGTAAGTCGTGATAATTCTAACGTTACAACCTCAAACGGAAACATTCTGCTTGCATAAACATTGAACATGATAGCGTTCTCGAGTCTAGACTCGAGACTCTAGAGCAGCTATCCCCAACCCGCGGGCCGAGTGCGGCCCGCCGCCGGGACTTTATGTGCGGCCCATCACGCCTATCGACAAAATAATGTAAAGTCGTCGTGAAAGACGTGAAAATTTTTCCACTTTTAGATCGTTAATTTTGAAGAACGTTATTTTTTAACCCTAAAAAATTTTTGTTGCGGCCCGTGACACCAAGACCAAGACAATATGTTTGTGGCCCGTATGAAAAAAAGGTTGGGGACCACGGCTCTAAAGTGTAGACTCTAGAGTCTAGACTACAGACGCTACGCTAGCTATTGCTTACTCTCTCACCTATTTTTTAGCTGTCTTGACTTTCAATGACAAAGTTACTCACAGTAAGTACCTACCAAGTAATATCAAATTCTAAACAACGAGATTTGTTTAGAATCTAGATATTTTTTTTTTATTATTGAATAAGGGGGCATACGAGCAAACGGGTCACCTGATGGTAAACAACTTCCGTCGCCCATGGACACTCGCAACATCCGAAGAGCTGCAGGTGCGTTGTGCAGATATTTCATATTACTAGTTTTGTAAGTTGATAAGATAGTGTTTAAACTATTAGAACAATAATAATATTATCTACAAGTCAGGATATTTTTAAGTTGCAAGGTTGAAACTAAAATAACCTCCTTTCTTTAAAGTCGGCTAAAAAACTTTTCACGAACGCGGAACGGCACACAACATTTACATTTTATGGCACGAAATGTAAAATTTTCTTCAAGTTTACGTAGACAATAGACATAGGTTACACGGTCAGTCTGGCATCAACAGCTCAGTCCATCAGTCTGATCCAGACTGACGAGTGACGGGAGAAGGATCGTGTAACCGTGTGATTCACGAACTGATAATTTTATTACAACTTATGTACAATCAGAGAAGTTGATTCCTAGGATAGATGAGGGAGCTACGTAGAATTTCGTCCCGTTAGAAATTACGTCAAACCCAGCCGACAGATCACCTTAACATTGAATTGACATGATCCGACCAAATGACGTTGGTTTGTCAACTCACAACTGCCTTGGAATCAATTTCCTATTCTGGCGTCAGTCTTAGGCCGGTATAAATAGTCAATACTCAAGATGCATCTCGGTCTCAAGACACGGTTCAGGCTCTGTGATTGGTTGGCTGTCAAAATTTGGACCAATCACAGAGCCGAACCGCGTCTTGAGACCGGGTCGCATCTTAAGTACTGACTATTTATACCGGTCTTAGACTGATGGACCGAGCTGATCACAGACTGACCGTGTAACCGTACTCTTACAAATTACAATGTATTATGTAACTGTAAGTGACCTTAGATACTCCGAAGTCCGTACTTCTCATAAGGTGTTATTATGTATGTTAATTTTATGTTAACTACAATCATTAATAAGTGAATTATAAGTGTAAACAGACTGCAAAAAATCTAAGCATTCAATGTAATTAATCTATGTATTATTCAAGATCCCACCCCATCAAAAGGATTTAAAAGCAAAATAATATTAGCTTAGATATTTAATTTCAGACAACAGCATAATGAAAGAATGCAATTGTCTTGTCTGTACTTACATTTACATTGAATATTCATATCTACATAGAAGAAAATGGAAATGGAAATAAGACAATAATTGTGATGAAATTTGCTACCGGAGTCCAGACACTTATAAGTCTTTTATTAGTTGCTTCCCATTGCTAGACGGCTCTTTAGAATATAGACTTTGGGCATGTTAGTGAGAAGCAACGCTTGAAAAGCAGCAGCAAAATATTCATTTACCAAACGGACGTCAAATCCAGTAAACATAAAATAAATTAATTAAAAATCAAAAAACCCGACTGCAAAAAATGTTAACTAAAAAGAACGAAACAAGACCTAATTACAAAAATGTAGAAGAAGAAAGTGGATTATAAATGCAGCCGGAGGCATGTCGCACCAAATTTAACATTAAATCATAAAATATTATGCCTCCGACTGCATTTTATAATCCACTTTCTTCTTCTACATTTTTGTAATTAGGTCTTGTTTCGTTCTTTTTAGTTAACATTTTTTGCAGTCGGGTTTTTTGATTTTTTAACCGACTTCCAAAAACGAGGAGGTTATACGTTCGTCTGTGGATATTTTTTTTTTTTTTTTTTTTTTTTTTTTTTTTTTTTTTTATGTATGTTCAACGATTACTCCGCCGTTTATGAACCGATTTTCAAAATTTTTCTTTTGTTATAATAGGTTTCACTCCAATTTGGTCCCATTTTGACAAAAGTGGTGATCTGATGATGGGATCCATGAGTAATCGAGGGAACTCCTCAAAATTCAAATGGAAACATATGTTTTTTTTAACCGACTTCCAAAAACGAGGAGGTTATACGTTCGTCTGTGGATATTTTTTTTTTTTTTTTTTTTTTTTTTTTTTTTTTTTTTATGTATGTTCAACGATTACTCCGCCGTTTATGAACCGATTTTCAAAATTTTTCTTTTGTTATAATAGGTTTCACTCCAATTTGGTCCCATTTTGACAAAAGTGGTGATCTGATGATGGGATCCATGAGTAATCGAGGGAACTCCTCAAAATTCAAATGGAAACATATGTTTTTTTTGGTTTCATATGAAGTATTCCAGGCATATGTTACCAAAAAGTAAGATTTTGCACCAGGATTTACTATGGTTCGAAGGTGGTGAACAGAACTCCTTACTCCTTATAGATACATGTTTGGGGGTTTCGGCGTTGTCTTAAGAACTGAAAGCATATACTACTATGCAAATTTAATTAATCATCATCATCATCACCACCATTCCACCATACATCCGTGAGTAATCGAGGGAACTCCTCCAAATTTATATGGAAACTTATAATGATTTCGATTTTATGAGAAGTATCCTAAGCATATGCTACCAAAAAGCAATGTTCAGAAAAGTGGTGACCTGATGATGGGATCCATGAGTAATCGAGGGAACTCCTCAAAATTCAAATGGAAACCTATGTTTTTTTGGTTTCATATGAAGTATTCCAGGCATATGTTACCAAAACTAAAAAGTAAGATTTTGCACCAGGATATACCATGGTTCGAAGTTGGTGAACAGAACTCCTTACTCCTTATAGATACATGTTTGGGGGTTTCGGCGTTGTCTTAAGAACTGAAAGCATATACTACTATGCAAATTTAATTTATCATCATCATCATCACCACCATTCCAACATACATCCGTGAGTAATTGAGGGAACTCCTCCAAATTTATATGGATTTCGATTTTATGAGAAGTATCCTAAGCATGTGCTACCAAAAAGCAAGTATGGGGGTTTCGGAGTTGGTTTAAGAACTGAAAGCATATTATACTACCATGCAAGTTACATTCATCGTCATCATCATCACTACTACCGGTCACCACACCATGAATTATCTAATTATGACCCTATTATTGTTACTATTAATCGTCTTTAAGAACAAAGCCCGAATTTGTCGAACGATTTAAAAATTATAATGTTATTTCAATGTAAATGACTCGACCTTGGTGTTTAGGTTACCAAGTTAGCAATTTGATTATAAGATCTATGAGGTTAGTTATTCTTAAAATTTATAAGGACGATTTTAGTTATATTATTTGAGCATCCATACTAATATTATAAATGCGAAAGTGTGTCTGTCTGTCTGTCTATCAGTCTGTCTGTTTGTTACCTCTTCACGCTCGAACCGCTGAACTGATTTTGCTGAAATTTGGCATGGAGATACTTTGAATCCCGAGTGTTGGCGACGCGACCACCACCGTACTGCATTTTGCCACATTTAGGAAATGTAAAAAAAGTTATTGTTTATGTTTTGTCTATGGCGAAGCGACGCCGCGAAATTCAATTGTTTTGTTCAGTTGTTTAAAAGTGAATGTCGGGCGTCGGGCGTCGGCAGTTATAATTTAGTCTTAGTTTTGTAAAAGTGTATTTTGAGTTTTTCGTGAATATATCGGACTTTCTCGTGCATTCAAGAATTTTATTCCAAATTCCTCCTCCCGTAGCCTACAAAGGCTGGTCTTCGAGCCGCATCGTCTACTTTTCGTCGTTTAACCAGCACGCGATGTCCAATCCTCCGCCACACGATATGGTACTTACTCGTGGCGCGAGGCAGAGGCTGTTGCAGAGTCAATCGGCGCGGGAGGAACCTTATGGGGATGTACGAACTACCGGGGACCACGGCAACAGTCACAGGTCGGAGCCTGTCTGCCGTGGATCCATAAAGTCCGAACGGAAGACTCACAGTAAGTCGTCTAAAATGTCCAGAAATGTCGAGTTCGAGGCGCAAAAGAAGCTCATCGAGCTGGAGGCCGCTGAGGCTGCAGAAGCCCTCGCGAAGGCGCAAGTGAAAGCCCAACTAGAAACTGCAGAAGCCCTCGCGAAGGCGCAACACGAAGCCGCAGAAAAATTTGCTAAAGTCCAACAAGAAGTCATAGAACGAAAAATGGCGGCGAAAATTGCAGCGCTTGAAGAGCAATATTCACACAGAAGTGCAAGCTCAGAATGCTCGTCACTATCGAACAAAGTCGAAGAATGGCTAGAAAACGGCGAACAAAATGTCGATATTGAAAATAATTGTGTAAATAATAAAAATAATTATTTTCATCGAAGCGCCGACGCCATCTTGTCCACCGCGCATACGCGGGGCGGGCCGGCCGCCGCCGCCGCCCGCGCCGAGCCGATCGAAGCCGCGCGTTTCACGCCAATCGACGCGAACACTCAATCGGACTTCAGTAAGTTAGCGGAAGCGCTAAAGGAAGTAGCTGTGGCCGCTACTACTAATGCCGCGAACGCAGGAATGGTCAGCCGATTGTGTACCCCGAAGGAGCTACCTACATACTTCGGCGACCCGATGGAGTGGCTCGCCTTCAAACAGGCGTACGAGGAGTCGACGGAGGTCTGCCAGTTTACCGCCAAGGAGAACATGTGGCGCCTGCGAAAGTGTCTCAGAGGAGCGGCACGAGAGTCCGTCACCGCCCTCCTCATCAGCGCCGCTGACCCCGAGGCCGTCATGTCAACGCTGGAGCTGCAATTCGGCCAACCGGACGTCATCCTGCCTAGGATACTCAACGAGATACGGAAGCTGCACCCCGTGGGCCCGGAGTACCACCGAGACATCGTCAGCTTCTCCATCAAGGTCAAGAACTACGTGGCTGCAGTCAGGTGTCTGTCCCAGGAGGAGTACCTACGCGGAGTGAACATAACGTCCCTTGTGTTGTCTAAATTGCCCCCCATACTATTGTCCAAGTGGAGTGATTACAGTTATCCCTTAATATGTGTAAATAATTCAGTGTGTAGACTCGAAATTCTCTCTAATTTCCTTAGTGAAGAGGCCCTCAAAGTGTCCAAAACCTCAGTGTCCCTCTGTGTGTCCAATGACTATTTTAAGAACCGTAAGTGTGTGTCTAGTGACTCTAAAAACGTAATGTTTGTGCATAGCAAAGTAGGTAATAATAGTAGGTCTAAGTGTAAATATTGTAATAGAGGTGTGCATATTTTACCGGAGTGTAAAAAGTTTTGTAGGTCTCTGCGCAAAGACAGGTGGGACTTTGTGAAACGTCAAGGTTTGTGCTACAAGTGTCTGAACGGCCGCCACAACCGGGAGACCTGCCCAGCAGCAGCGTGTGACGTCGACGGCTGCAACCAGTCGCATCACAGGTTGTTGCACTTCACTTTGCCGCAGCATAATGTAAGTACTGCACAGTTGTCTAATGTAGGGTCTCAGGTACAAGATGTCGAAAATATAAGCACCTGTAGATCTGAACAAAGTGTACATAGTGTAAATACAAACAGTACGTCGCAGGAACAAAATGTGTCCAATGTAAATACCTGCAGTACAACACAATGTCTGTTAAAAGTCGTCCGTGTTAATATTCACGGCCCTAATGGTGTTATAAATTGTATAGCCATGTTAGATGATGGCTCTAGTGTTTCTTTAATAAGTAGTGAGTTGTCTAATAAGTTAGGTTTATGTGGTGATAGTCAAACTTTACGTGTATGCGGCGCGTGGAATAACACCGCGCTAGAATGTAACAGTACGGTGGTAAGGACGTGTATTTCGAACTCTGACGGACAGAAGTTCGAATTTACCGCGCGCAGCATAGAAGAGTTAAAGCTACCGGTGCAAAACTTAACGTCTGTAGATTTCTGTAAATATAAACATTTAAGTCAAATTCATAATAATTTTGCAACAGGGATGTGTAAACCTGAAATATTAATAGGTCAAGATAACTATGATTTGATTTTGCCGCTCAAAATTATTAGAGGCAAACCTAACGAACCCTACGCGACACTGACCCCACTAGGTTGGTGCATCCATGGCTTAGTGTCCAACTTACCTGATGTTTCCCACTCAGCGCTGCTCATCTACGATGAACCTGTTGTCCGCTCGGCTAGTGGACTTATTTATGTAAATAGTAGTAAGACTTCGAAGTCGCTTCCGCGCGCTGAAAATAGTGTAATTATTATTAAGGTCGAGAATAAAATAAAAAATGTCATTAGTTTGCCGCGTTATTTTCAAAATGTAAATAGTGCTAGGAATGTACTCGATGCACCGAATAGCGAGTGCCTCCCGCCTGCCCGCGCGCCCCTCGCTTCCCCGCGTTCGCCCGCGCGCGCTCCCGTGTGTCGACCGCTGTCGCCCGGGTCAAGGACACGAACAGCTGACGCGTGTACTTACGTTTCAGGCGGTTACAATAATTTAGAATTGCATTTATTTTGCGACGCGTCTACTAAGGCTATGTGCGCTGTCGCTTACTGGCGCTGGATGTCAAATAGTAATATTCGCGTTGCGTTTATTGCCAGTAAGTGTCGAGTGGCTCCCTTAAAACTTACGTCGGTGCCACGTTTGGAACTACAAGCTGCGCTTCTCGCGGCTCGGCTCGCCGACACTATTGGAAGGGAGCACACTATGAAACCTGTAAATAGATATTTTTGGTGTGATTCTAGTACGGTTCTACATTGGATTAGGAACGACGCGCGCTGTTATTTAAAAGCTTTTATTGCTCATCGTCTAGGGGAGATAGATGAACTAACGTATATTAACGAGTGGAGGTATGTACCTACCAAATTAAATATCGCAGATCTGGCCACAAGAGATTCTTGTGATTTTTCAATTTTTAACGCCGATAGCGAGTGGTTCCGTGGCCCGAATTTTTTGTATAATGATGAGCCGTTTTGGCCAGCGGATTTCTTGGTACCGAAGTGCAATAAGGTGGATCTAGAGTTTGAAAATACAGTCCACATAGTCGAAAATAATCTACCTGCTGTGCCCGATCCGCTGCGATTCTCATCGTGGCTACGGTTACTTAGGTCTACTTGTGTAGTTATTTCGTTTGTTAATATTAAATGTAAGAAGCTTACCGGTACTATCGACGGTGACTTAATGTCTAAGGCTGAACAGCTGTTAGTTAAATACGCGCAGCTACAGAGTTTTCCCGAAGATGTACATAGTCTGAGAAATAATAATTTTGTAAATATGAAAAGTAGGTTACTTACCTTGTCTCAGTTTCTCGTCGAGCACGGAATCCTGCGCATCGGTGGTCACATCGACGCGGCACGCGACGTCGGCCGGTTAGTGTGAAAAGCCCGATGGCCTACACTTGCATTCTGATAAAACGGTACGAATTTGCGAGGTGACCTCCCTCTAGTCCGCACTGGGGTGGGGCATGGGAGCGTCTCATTCGAACTGTCAAAGGTTCACTGAGAGTCATATTAGATGAGCGCGTCAGAGTGGTGGACATTCGCACTAGGGCTGGAATCTTAAGACGCTCTGCGACCCGCGTCGCACGTGTGCCTATGGGCTAAGAGTGCTGTTCCAGCACTGGGGTGGGGAATGTTGGCGACGCGACCACCACCGTACTGCATTTTGCCACATTTAGGAAATGTAAAAAAAGTTATTGTTTATGTTTTGTCTATGGCGAAGCGACGCCGCGAAATTCAATTGTTTTGTTCAGTTGTTTAAAAGTGAATGTCGGGCGTCGGGCGTCGGCAGTTATAATTTAGTCTTAGTTTTGTAAAAGTGTATTTTGAGTTTTTCGTGAATATATCGGACTTTCTCGTGCATTCAAGAATTTTATTCCAAATTCCTCCTCCCGTAGCCTACACCGAGAAAGGACATAGGATAGTTTTTACCCCGGAAAAAGTTAAAGTTTCCGCGCGATAAACGAATTTTGGCGCAACGAAGTTGCGGGGGTCATCTAGCAATGTTGAGTTGTTTTCATGAGTGTAATGATAGAAAGAAAGTCACTGAAAACTTTAGAGCCTTTGAAGACAGGCGTATGAACATTAATTTTATCATTGCTTGATTAACGCCAAGCAATAAGCATATACATACATTAGGTACACAGTGGTATGTATATGCTTAGAGTTGCTTAAGCAATTCTGAAGTAGTGACATCAGACAATGAGTTCTCATAATGTCATGAAAGTGTATCCTGGATCCAAAGTCACTAAGCATAACACATTAGTCTGTGCAGAAAACCAGCTTATAAATCACTTAAAAGAGTGAAATTATTATTTTTAACAAAAAATTAAAACCGACTTCCAGGGTAAAAACAATAATAATTTGTAATGAACAAAAAAGTGTTAAATAATTCTTACTCTTTAAAGTGCCTTATGCATAATTCTCCTAAACCTCAACTATTTCTGTACACAATCTACATTATTTTGAAGTCGGTACCAGTCTTAAATATTAAAAATATTTTGTCATAGAACTCAGCATTCTTATCTGGTACCGTCTTCAAAGTAATGTAGATTGTGTACAGAAATAGTTGAGGTTTAGGAGAATTATGCATAAGGCACTTTAAAGAGTAAGAATTATTTAACACTTTTTTGTTCATTACAAATTATTATTGTTTTTACCCTGGAAGTCGGTTTTAATTTTTTGTTAAAAATAATAATAATTAATTTATTTTATTGGCGACTTTTTAGTTGTAGTCATCTAAGTTCTAACCATTTCGACAATCAATGTAATAAAAAATTGAAAAAATACCGTGCTGATATTTCAAAGTGTACCTACCTACAATACGTTATAATAGGTACAAAGGTTTGGTGCTGTTTCAATGTATGTTTCTAGTTTTAAGTAGGTACCTAATCATTATTTTTTTTAATACTTTGTCATTGAATTTTCATCTTGTTTCAGTAATGTCAGTTAATTTTTAATTAATATTGTATTTATCAATGCAGGCGGGTTTTTGTTTTTTTACATTATTAAGTAGGTACTAGCGGTCGCCCGCGGCTCCGCCCGCGTGGATGTCGGTGACCGCTGCAAAAAGCATACCCAGGAAAGACTGTCAGCAAAATGATTCCTAGGTCAATTCACAGACTCCAACACTAACATCGAAGACGCAGTTATTATACTCAGGCTGCACCAGTGCAGCCCTAGTACAGCACAGATTGTCTTCCTGCCGCACGCGCACCCCGCCTTAGTGACGCCCACTATCGTAATATTTTAATTTCGCCATAATTTCAATACCAACGTCCAATTTTAATCATTCGAAGACCAAATACTATCTACATAAACTGTACTTAGTGATGGAATAATTTAGTTTGATAAGGATTAAAGGAATGAGTATATAGTAACGGTTTAAATGTAGCCCAAAAAAATTTTAAGATTTTTAAACAAAAAAATGGTTATTGTGCCTCACTCGACATAGATAGGTATAGTGTGTCGCGGACTTTTTTGTAGATATTAATAAGTTCTACAATTACTTAGAACATTTTATGGTTCTATCTTTTATAGTTTAGGCAGCGTACGTAAAATAAGTAACTTTTCTGGTTGATTTTTTACACCTTGCGTCGGAAGCAGCCAAATATCTTACGGAACCCTATTTTTTTCCAAAATAAAATTCAGGCAATGTTCAGGAAAAATAATGTAGAATTCCAATGGTAAAAGAATTTTTCAAATCGGTCCAGTAGTTTCCGAGCCAAACAAACAAAAAATCAAATCTTTCCTCTTTATACTATTAGTGTAGATTTATCGTTCGATTTAATATTAAAACTGCAAGTTATATACATATTAAGAATCAGTGTTTAAAATCCTTTATTTTGATACCCCACTCGATATGCTTGGTGAATTTTTATTTTTGTTTACCTCACAATATGACGTCAAACATCCGCCATTTTGGTTTTTTCCTAATGTCACCTATCTAAGAACACTTGGGCCATTAAGGCGCTATATTGTAAATAATTTTACCGCAAAGGCAATTTTATACTTATTTTGTATAACTACAAAGTCGTGAATACGCTGCGGCCAGAAGCTATCGGCTCGCTCGGAAAACATGCGAAAACACGTAATTTTGTTTATTTAAAAAATAACTAGGAGCATTTAAACAAAATGCTTCTATACGATTCTGGGTAGCAAAGGTGTATATTAATTAGACTCATTTCCTACAATACATCTATTCTCGTTTAAAAATAATCTTCAAATTTTGTATTTTAAAGAGGTCATTTCGAAAATTAAATGTATCGAGGCAAAATACATTAATCGTGTTTCTGGTTCTTCTCAAACCTAGATAAGGCTATGAAGATATGTATATCTCATTACCAGATTTGTAACATTTCTGAGGGTCCTATAGTATTACTTCAAAAAGGACGTTATTTTCAATATAGCGCCTTAAGACAAATCTAACGATACCTCAAATATGAAAATCCGCTTAGCGGTTCTGAAGATACGAGGTAATAAAGAATATTACAAACATACAAGATACGCGCCAAACACATAACCCTCCTGGCAGTCGGGTAAAAAGAGCAAAACCAAGTACTTATGTCTATTGTGCAAGTACTCTATAAAATTCTGATAAAATAATATGTTTCAATTACAAAAAAAATCGGCCAAGTGCGAGTCGGACTCGCGCAAGAAGGGTTCCGTACCGTTATAGAGCAAAAATAGGCCAAAAATTGTGTTTTTTGTATGGGAGCCCCTCTTAATTTTTTATTTTATTTAAATATTATTATTATTTATTAAAGTACAAATATGTTTAAGGCTTTTCAGAAAGTTTCAAGTGCTTACCTCTTATCATTATTGATTACGAGCAAAAAAGGCCAAAAAAATCACGTTTGTTGTATGGGAGCCCCCCTTAAATATTATTTTTATTTTTATTTTAGTATTTGTTGTTATAGCGGCACCGGAAATACACAATCTGTAAAAATTTCAAAACTCTAGCTATAGCGGTTCTTGAGTTACAGCTAGGGTTGCCAACTTTTTTCACAAGAAATAAAGTGTAATCAGATTTCTGAAATATTTTCAACAGTATTTTAGAAAAATTAACAGTATTTTATTTATTTATTCTTTTAAATACTGTATACATTAATAGAGCTTCTCGCAAAACTTACTAAAAATTAAAAAAAATGTCAGCGTTAAGTTTTAACGTCAAAATAAAGTGTTCACATTTTGATGCTGAAAACAGTATTTTGTATATTTTATTTTTGTTCAACAGTAAAAAGTATAATTGAGTGAAAAACATTAAAATACTGTTTAAAACAGTATAGTTGGCAACCCTAGTTACAGCCTCAAGACATACAAACAGACAGACAGACAGACAGACGGACAGACAGACATCGAAGTCTCATGAATAGGGTCCCGTTTTTACCCTTTGGGTACGGAACCCTAAAAAATGAAACACGCAAATAAAAAATGTTTTTTATGTAAAATCACTTCATCAATACGTGAAGGTCACGACTCACGGGTCGACTGACGCGGGACGCCGCGCGCCGGCCAGCGCAGCCAAGGGCATTAGCGAACTCGCTACTTTGTAAAATATGTACTCTCAAGTATCAACAGCTATTAGGTAATGTGTACCCGGCAAATACAGGCGAAAGCGGACATTGATCCACTGTCAAAAAATTGTCATATTTCATCATTTTCTATCCCCGCGTTCCATTTGATGTTAAAAACGATCAAAACGCTCAAAATGCCTCCTAGGGGCACACGGCCCGGCACGCGCCCACTTTGTCGGCGCGTGCCGGGGCGTGTCGGGGCTCAGCGCAGCGCAAAATGCGCTATAGCACACTGTTGCCGGGTCGGGTCGCATCGCATTGACGGATTTTGAGTACTTTGGATAGCTCCAGTGTGACCACTCTTAAATCACTCGTGACTCGATATTATACAAAAAACGTTGCTATATTCTACTAAAATCTACTAGACCGTGTTTTAGCTTCTACCGAAAATCTACCTTTGTTAATTATCAATGTATTCTACATGGTTGAAACTAAAATAAAACTAAAATGTTTATATTAAGGACTGTCTTCATTATCCTTTTGAAATTTTTATATTAATGTTCGTCTCTGATTGCGGCAGAAAGAACGCAAAACTAACCGACAACCGCCGACCGCACCCAGTCTTATAGGTCATAGGTCCCTTATATTACCTTAAGCTAATGCGAATAGCGACCGGCCAGTGTGGAGGGACGTTTATTGTTATGTCATCATTACCTTATTTGAAACTTGGACTTTCGTCATGTTATATGAATAAAGAGTTGTCGATAATGTCGGAAATATTCAAATATTCTTCACTAATGGACACTAGGCTCGAGGAAAAGCAATCTAAATTTGAAAGTTGTAGTCGATAATACTCTATTATTAAAGCAATACGAGGCCTACAAAGAACAGCTGATAGAGTAATAAATGAGCAATTTTGAAAGGGTATTAAATATTATTACCTAATTACGTCCATTCAACCAAATGGCCAGAAAACACTCCAAATAGTTTGTAACGTAGCGTAGGTACGTTTTATTTAGATGGAAGCCGGACATTATTTGTTGGTATTGTGGATCTAAGTCAGAAAAACGCTGTAATGCAGGCTCAGACCAAAATATAATCTCAGACCAAAATATAAAACTCAGACCAAATAAGAGTTTTTATTTATTTGGTCTGAGAATATACAGGTAGCAACAAATATGCTATGTCGCCTAGTAGTCTAAGAAAATTAGCTTCAAAATCGTCGATCAGGCCGAATAATTCGTGTAGTTTTGAAATTTGGTACAGTTGTTCCTAAAGGTGTCCAGATGAATATATACTAAAAGTCCCCGAGGGTGGGACAAGAGCCGGCGGGGGGGGAAAAGGTCTCTTTTTCAAGGTTTTTGCTTGTAACTCGAAAAGTATTTATAATATCTCATTAGTGACTTCTACATTAATTATCTACATTAAATTTCCTATAAATTACGTCTACACATTTTTACTGTACGATCATTACTTTAGGAAATACAGAGTATTAATAGGGTACGCTAGCACTGTTTTGCCGTTCTGAGGTTTTGCCATACAAACGTATTCCCCAATTTACTCCCTGGAAAATGCGTCTAGGCAAATGATTTTTTTATACAATATTGGGATCTGTGAAAGCATACCTGAGGCCTCTACATTAGATTTTTTCTAAAATTAAAAATATGACCCTAAAAAAATTGCAAAAAATCAATTCCCCGTACTCCCGCCAATGGACCGACCATAAAACAAATTTGAAAGATCTCTAAGATAAAATAAAAATGTAGAGGCAATAGACTTACTCTTCCTGAAGATATTTAAAAATAAATAAAATTATATAGACTCTATTTTGAAGGAGGAATCAGGGGACTACTTTACGCCGATTTACTGTATCTGTCTCTAGATACCTACGTACGTACGATAGTAAATCGAGGTTACGTATTCCCGTAACTTCAGGAAGAGTAAAGTCTGTTGCCTCTACGTTTTTATTTTATCTTAAAGATCTTTCAAATTTGTTTTATGGTCGGTCGATTAGCGGGAGTACGGGGCATTCATTTTTTGCAATTATTTTAGGGTCATATTTTTAATTTTAGAAAAAAATCTAATGTAAAGGCATGCTTTAACAGATCCCAATATTGTATAAAAAAATCATTTGTCTAGACGCATTGTCCAGGGAATAAATTGGGGAATACGTTTGTATGGCAAAACAGTGCTAGCGTACCCTATTAATACTCTGTATTTCCTAAAGTAATGATCGTACAGTAAAAATGTGTAGACGTAATTTATAGGAAATTTAATGTAGATAATTAATGTAGCAGTCACTAATGAGATATTATAAATACTTTTCGAGTTACAAGCAAAAACCTTGAAAAAGATACCTTCCCCCCCCCCCTCCCCCACCGCCGGCTCTTGTCCCACCCTCGGGGACTTTTTAATATATTTATCTGGACACCTTCAGGAACAACTGTACCAACTTTCAAAACTACACGAATTATTCGATCTGAATTCCTTAATTTTCCCAGGCTTATAGTCTGTATCATAAATCGGAGATACGAGATACGAGAATAAAGGCCGTCACAGACTTAGCTATAATATATATTAATATATTTATAGCTAGGCATATTACTATAATATATTTTCTATACAATTTTCGCGTGACCACACACTCAGCTATATTATACAGTGTGAAATTTTAATGGTTGTTTTCCCGCAGTAAAGTGATTCTATCTTAGTAGTAGGTACAATTATAGATTTGTAAAGTTCTTTTTGTTCAAATCAAAAAAAAATCGGTCGGGTCCATAGTAACTCGCGCCTATCGGCATAAAGTTTCCATAGTAGTTGCGTGTGTACGGGAAATTATACGGCTATTGCTGAACCAAAGATTTCCTTTGGTAGGATTGGTCCTTATGGCCCAAGGATGGATTTAAGATGTGGAGCCACCGCGATTTTTGATGTTAGTTTTTTCAAATTTTAGCAGCTTCTGCTCTGGAGGAAAATGGAGTCTCAATCTGTATAGAGGCATTAATTATGGTACTATGGGTACTATTCCAAGTTTGGTACCATATTCGGATGACTTAAGAATGCTAAATTCATTTTAGGACTCATATTTGCACGATAAAGATGTTAAACAACGTAAAAAGAAGAAGAAGAAGAAGCATTATTTAAACGTGCTAATCTTATTATAAGTCAGTAATTACAGGTCCGATTTTAAAAATTCTTTCAGTGTTAGATAGCCCATTTATCGAGGAAGGCTATAGGCTATATTTTATTACGCTACTAGCTGTCCGGGCAAACGTTGTTTTGCCATTTAAAGTATATTTTCTACATCATCAGTTGATACATGTTTTACCCCCTCTTTTGTCCCCTAAGAGGGTGTGGGGGGGGGGAAGGTCATACACCAGATGTTAAGTTGAAAAACACAGTTAATACCTAATATGAAGTAAGTCCACTAAAGAAAAAAGTTGTATACAAAATCTGACCCTTCTTTGGTCCCCAGAGAGGGTTGAGAGGGGAGGGGGGGAGGATTTTTATACACCAGATGTTGAGTTGGAAGAAGACAAATATAATATATCTGTGAAAACCGTATGCAAATCGGATCAGTAGTTTTCGTGTTAAAGAAAAAAGTTTGATACAAAATCTGACCCCCTCTTTTGTCCCCTTAGAGGGGTGGGGGGAAAAAATTTTATACACCAGATATTAAGTTGGAAGAAGATAAATATATCTGCGAAAACCACATTCAAATCGGATCAGTATTTTTCGTGTGATGCTGGAACAAACATACAGACAGACAGAAAGAGTGACAGACATAGGTATAGTGTGTCGCGGACTTTTTTGTAGATATTTATAAGATCTACAATTACTTAGAACATTTTATGGTTCTATCTTTTATAGTTTAGGTAGCGTACGCAAAATAAGTAACTTTTCTAGCTGATTTTTTACACCTTGCGTCCGAAAAACTCAAATATCTTACGGAACCCTACTTTTTTCCAAAATAAAATGTAGCCTATGTTCAGCAGAAATAATGTAAGATTCCAATAGCAAAAGAATTTTTCACATCGGTCCAGTAGTTTCGGAGCCTATTCGACTCAAACAAACAAACAAACAAACAAACAAATCTTTCCTCTTTATAATAGTAGTATAGAAGTATAGAAGACTAATATAAGCGAAGAAATAGAGGAAAATGTGGAAAAAACGGGGGAAATTATTTGAAAGTTCTTATTTCACGAACTACTGGAGAAATTTTTCTGTTATTTGGCACAGGTAAAAAGCAGGCACGATCATTGGCTATTTATTGTGGACTATTTTTTCTGTGAAATATCTAATTTCACAGACAAATTAGTCTAATAAATTATAAAGCTGAAGAGTTTGTTTGTTTTAACGCGCTAATCTCAGGAACTACTCATCTAATTTGAAAAAATCTTTCAGTGTTTAATAGCCTATTTATCAAGGAAGGCTATAAGCTATATTTTATCACGCTAAGACCAATAAAAGCAAAGATACATAGGAAAATGTGAAAATAAAGCTGAAGAGTTTGTTAGTTTGTGTGTTTGAACACGCTAATCTCAAGAACTACTGGTCCGATTTGAAAAAATCTTTCAGTATTTAATAACCTATTTATGGAGGAAGGCTATAAGCTATATTTTATCACGCTAAGACCAATAAGAGCAAAGATACAATGAAAAATCTAAAAAAACGGAGAAAATTATTTGAAAAAGCTAATATCTCACAGACTACTGGAGCAATTTTTGTTATTTAACACGAATATATTATAGTAGACTACGTGAGACATGGGTTATTAATTTGTGAAAAATTTACGGTTTCCGTGAAATTCCAGATTTACGCGGGCGAAGCCGCGCGGAACGTCTAGTAATATTAATATGTTTATTGCTCCATTCATCACCATGTCTTTCGCATGCAGAATAATGCGGCCCTATCAGCCTCCTTATATTAATTAAGCCCTGTCAACAGCGTTTTCGTTGGTAGAAAATCATATTCTAAATTTTTAATTTTATTTTATTTTTACTATCTATTATGTAAATATTATTCCAGAACTGGCATTCAAACATTCGATTCAATCGAAAATGATACCAAACTCGGCTATATACCTAAATCCTACGCAGTTATTGACCTCAGACTTTGTTAAAGCTAAAACCCCCCCTCCCCCCACCTGCATGAAATATTTAGGTGGCTCCACATCGTAAACCCATCTAAGGGATATAAAATCCTGCCAAAGGAAATCTTTGGTTCAGCAAAAGCCGTATTCCTCGTTTTTTTGTCGTGTACGCACACGACTATTATAGTACGTCATACAAAATATTTTGTATTTTCAAAAAATAACATGCATGGTTCGATAGTACTACTATAGGTAAATCGTTCTGCTGCGGGAAAACAACCACTAAAATTTCACGTTGTATATTTCTGGTCTCAGTGTGTTTAGTACGTAACGGTATATTAATATATATTATAGCTAAGTCTGTGACGGCCGCCTTAAGAAATATTACGCGAAGGTCGGAGTAGAGCGCGCTACTAGCGCATGCAGTAAATAATATCCGACCAAAATCCGACATATTGCACACGTCATGATATTATCAGAATATTGACAAAAACGTTGTCAAACCCACGTCAAACCTCGAACAAAACTTTTTGTTTATCTTGCTGGTTTTGTGACTTTTGCCTCAGCTCTGGCCTGAAAAAACATTGCAGTAATATGTCCTAATACCTAGTTCTCCTAAAGTCCTAATGCGACCCAGTTTATAATGTTCTCAGGTCTCCGACGGCGATCCCGCGACCTCATTATATACATAATGCGGACAAATTAAAGACGACCTTTGAGATCTTTCCAATCTCGTCGAGCGTACAAACTTCAGCGAACGTACTAATGAGACCCTACAGACGAGATCCGTGTCGAGCTCGAGTGTCCGTTGTTCATCGCCCATCGACAATCATGTTATTTAAAATTTAAATGACCTCACCGAATCGAGAACCGGTCTTCAAATAAAATAAAATGCGAAATCTACAATAATGCACCATGAAGATACGCACAAATCGTGATAGGCCGTAGGCGTGGGGCCGCATTTTATGACAAAGAGCTCTCGCCTCACTGCATCCCATGAACCCGCTATAATGTGCGCCGGCTGGCCGTATGCACACTTTTTCCGAATACAATTTCCGGATTCGGAAATTCGAATGCATGGAACCAAAAGAAAATAAATAACCGATTCAGTGCGGATGACACGGCAGCCGTGCCACTTAGAAAACGATTGTATCTCCCTCAAAATAATTACACTTATAGCAAGGAGGATAAACACTACGGTGACAGTTAGAAGGTTCTACTCTGAACAAAACCATCATAATTTTCCACGTAAAAAAAGCCTACTTATAAGTAGGCTTCGTTTCTGAATATTATTCTGTGAATTGAAAAAAGTAGGAGCTGTCAAGTGTCAACCTTTTTTTAGCCACTCCATACTGCAGTCATTGCGGATGACACGGCAGCCGTGTCATATATTTTTTAACGTGTGGCGTATGGCACGAGAGCCGTGCCATCCATACTAATATTATAAATGCGAAAGTGTGTCTGTATGTCTGTCTGTTACCTCTTCACGCCAAAACCGCCGAACGGAACCGATTTCGCTGAAATTTGCCATGGAGATACTTTGAGTCCCGGGAAAGGACACAGGAAGTATCCTTAGATATCCTTTTCCGAGACATAAGTATGTAAAAGACAAAAAGTATTTTGTCCCGGAAAAATGTACGGTTCCTGCGCGATAACCGAGTTCTGGCGCAAAGAAGTTTCGGGCGTCATCTTGGTATTTTATAATTAACGATTGTTAGGTATATCTCCTAAAAATTACACTTTAGGAGGTTCTTCTCTGAACAAAAACATCTTAATTTTCCACATAAAACAAGCCTATTTCTGAATATTCTGTAAATTAAAAAAAAATAGGGGCTGTCACTTTTCTAACTTGGAAACCTACAAAAGGTTTGAAACATCCATAACGAGACATATTATACAATTACTTCTATGGCGTATGACACGGCTAACGTGTCACAAGAAAATTGTATGCCGCCACTACCACAGAATACATATAAAAAAAATATATGCGCCGCAAATCCGCAATATATCGGTGGACTCTGGTGCACACGTTTGCTTTTTTTCCGAACGGAACGAATTCCGCACGTAAGTGCACTAATTTTTACCTACATAATTATTTAAAAAAGCGGCCAAGTGCGAGTTGGACTCGCCCATGAAGGGTTCCGCAGCAGCAATAAGGTTTATTTTTATGAAATTAAAAGGTTTTTGATTTATTTTTATATTTCAGTCGATTTAATGAAATTTTTATTAAGGTTTACCATTTATGACGTATGAAAAAACTACTGGATAGATCTCGTTCAAACCAATTTTCGTTGGTTTGAAATTGCAGCGCTGAAAGACCAAAATTTTTTTTCACTTTTGTAAGGGCAAGCGCCCCAGCGACACGAGTTTCCCCATACAAAAGTGAAAATTTGGTCTTTCAGCGCTGCTACTTTCACAGTGAACTCTCCACAAGGAACACATACACACCCTGAAGTATTATCACTTAGTTTTGTTACAACCTGTATAAGTGAGCTGTGAGGTGTATCTGGGCGACGCGGCTCGCTCCTCCCGGGCGCGCGCGGTAACCTGGCAACCGACAACTCCGACAAGGCCGCCCACTGGCGTCGATAGCTAAGTCGGAGTACTATTATATATTCTGTGGCTAAGTATTAGCTATAGTTCCACCGATTTTAAAACATGTTTTATAAAGCTTTGATGGGGTTAATTTAGCTGTATTTTCAATTTTGACCTACGAATAAACTACAAAGATAGAAAAGGTTTGTGTGAACCTAATTAAGCAACTTTGCCCTGTCCTAGAGTCTAGACCAAAAACTGTTGATATTTTGAATACGTCGTGAAAACAAATTCGTCTAGAACTCATTAATCATTACTTCCCATCTTCCATTTAAATTTTTGAACAATCGTATCATTTAATCATTTTATTCTGGCCCTGGAAATATTAGTTTAAACTTTAAATAATGATTTAAAAAAATGTTAATTAACATAAGTACCTACTTAATATTATTATCGTAGGTACTCGAAAGAAAAATTTTAAGTATATTATGTTAAACTCTTATTAACATAATATTATTATACTATTTTAGTAAGTATTCATACCTACATAATTTACAAATCCGTTACTTTGTAGATTTAAAAAATATTATATACTTACGAGTTATATACAAAGCTTT